>PVIR01005727.1:0-55000 GCA_004026965.1 Petromus typicus
CTGAAGACTAAAACTAGACCCCCGCCTCTCACCATGCTCTAGAGAAATTGTTCTTATCTCTCCGGAACTTTTAACTTTTAAAATCTAGAACCCTAGACATGAATTCTAGTTTTACTTAATTACTCAGGTTTTATTTTCTCAATGCCAGAGAAACTTACTTAATAAAGTGATTAAGTATTAACATGGTGTCATGGGAAGATATTAAACTGGAGGCAAAAATTTATGTAAATAAGTGAGATAGTTGGATGTAGTGACACACACCTGTAATCGAGCCCTCTAGGAGGGGAAGCAGGAGCACTGCAAATTCAAACCCAGTATCAGCAATTTAGTGATTCAGCAAGACTGTAGCTAAAAAAAAAAAAAAAAAAAAAAAAAATGGCTGGGGTATAGTTCAGTCCAAAGGCCCTGGGTTCAGTCCCCAGTATTGCAAAAATTAATACATAAATAAGCACATAATAAATAAATACAAAAAAAATCAAAAGCCAAATCAAAAACTTCATGCTATGCTATGCTGCTTAGTCTTTACTTTTTTAATCTTTGAGAATTTTAAGAAATAAAATTAAATTACTTCAAAGTTTAGTTTTTAATCAATTATTCTGACAGCAGTGTTCAAAAAAGACTTGAGAAAGATTAAGTCTAGAGATAGAATAAACAGTTAGATTCCATCTAAGCTAAAATATATTGAAGACCTGAACTAGTGTTTCAAGTTTCTTTTGCTGCCATTGCAAATTACTACATACATCATGACTTATAAAAACCAATATTTATTATATTGTAATTTTCTAGGTTGAAAGTTTAACACGAGTCTAACAGAGTTAAAGTCAAAGTATCGTCACAGACTATGCTTAGAAAAAACTATGCTTATAAACCACCTTTCTTACTTAAATGATGCTGTAGTGAAATCTTTTAAGTGCTGAAAGTAAAAACACACACCTGTTTAAAAGTTTGTGTCCAATGTTGAGATTGTAACAAAAAAATAAGGAAACAAATTTTATATATATGGGGGGGTGGTAGGGTGGGTGGGGCTATGGGAAAAAATGAGAATTAAGTTGTGTCTTATACTGGTACAAATCCCCATTATGGAGTGCAATCATGATGTGTATATTTAATGTACCAATAAAGATAATTAAAAAAAAAAGTTTGTGTCCAGTAGAATTAACGTGCAAAAGTGAGAGAAATAAAAATTTCCTCAGAAACCCAAAACCTGGGACAACTGATCATTAGTAAAACTGACTTTCAAGAAATGTTAACAGCAGTTCTTCATGGAGAACAAAAGGATAGAGACAAGATGTTCAGAACTGTATAAGCAAATGAAGGCTGATAGCTTTTAATTTTCTTATTCTTAATTGATCCTATAATGATTTGGTTCAAAATAATAATAGTAGTGGTGGTTTCAGTGATTGCAGCTGATGGATAAGTAAAATGAATGCCAGGAATGGTGTAAGGCACGGGGTGAAAGAAATAGGAAAAACTTTGCTACAAGGTAACTGGAACTCCCTGTGGGTCAGTATAGAATTATTTAATAGCAGACGGGTTATTTGTAAATGTATACTACAAACTCTAGGGAGAAATTTTAAAAATGTATGATAGATATATTTGAAGAGGGGGAAAAGAATGTATGAAATGTAAATTAATACTAGACAAGGCAGAAAAAGAGGAGGTTGTAAAAGAAACAAAAAATGGATGCAATCAAAGAAAAAAGTTGGAAATATAGTGGAAGTTAATTCCACTATATCAATAATAACATCAAAGGTGAAAAGTCTAAATATTCTAGTTAAAATTAGAGATCAGCACAGTGGATAAAAAGTGAGACTCACATATATTCCATCTATAAGAATCATACTTTAATTAAAGACAAAAATCAATTTAAGGTGAAGGAATAGAGTAAGATATGCTTTGCTAGCACAATTCAGAAGGAAGCTATAGTAGTGCTATTAATTTCAGAAGAAGAATTCTAAATGAATAAAATTATTGAGGATTAAGAAGAGTATTATATAATGATAAAGAGGTCAGTTCTCCAAGAAGCTATAGCAATTTTTAATGAGTATGTCTCTACCAAGAGTACAAAAATACATAGGCAAAGATGGAAAAAATTGTAATGAGAAATAGATGAATCTGCTATTACAGCTAGAGTTTCCTACTGCTTTATAATTGACAGATCTGGCAGGCAGAAAATCAGTAAGGAAGTAATTAGCAAACATTGCTATCAATTGACTAGATTTAATTGACATTTATGGAATATCTCACCTAACAACAACAGAATATACACATTCCTCAAGGTTGCATGGAACATTTATTGAAGTGGTCTACATGTTGACTATTAAAATAAACTTTAAGGACCAGAGATCATACAGAGTATGGTGCAGAAATACATTTCTATTACAGAAGGCTAAAAAAAAATCTCATTTGGAGATTAAACTTTACATCTCTAGATAACAAATGAGTCAAAAGAGGAAACCTCACCAAAAACTTTTAAAAATATTTTGTACTAAATACAATTGGAACATAATGTGAAAATCAATAGAATGCAGCAAAACCAGTGTTTACAGGGAAATTTATGGCATTAAAGCTTGTGTTAGAAGAAAAGCCTAAAATCAATAATTTAAGCTTCCACCTTTAGAAAATGAAGAAGAGCCATATAAAATATGTATATGTACAAACTCCCCGGGATAGATGTATTTGTTATATATTGTAAACATTCACTAATAAAAATAACATAAAACATACAATAATAATAAAATTGAAAACAGTAAAATGATAGAGAAAAATCAATGAGTTAAAAAGATTCTTTTGAAAAGATTAATACTACTGATGAATCTCTAGCAGGCAACCAAGAGAAACAGAGAAAACACAAATTTCTAATATCAGAAATGATAGGCATCATTACTAATCTCATGAACATTAGAAGGATAATAATAAGATATATCCAAAGATAATAAATATGAATGACTTTATAGCCTACAGATTTGGTAAGTTACATATTATGGATCAATTCCTTAGTTGAGTTAATCTATAAACCTGACAGGAGGTAAAACAAATAATCCAAATAGGTCCATAACTACTAAATAAATGAATGACATGAATAATAACCACCCCAGACAGAAATAAGTAATTTCACTGGTAATTCTAACAAATATTTAACAAATACACAATATCTGCATTAGGCAGCTTTCTGGTGACTGTGACACAGTACCTGACTCCTGTAATTTAAAGAAGTTTAACTTGGTTCATGGTTGCAGGAGATTCAGTCCATGGCAGGCAGACTTCAAGGCACAAATTTCACGGCAGAAGAGTGTAGCAGAGCGAAGATGCTTAGTTTGGGGAAGCCCCAAATGCTTTTTCCAAAAGCAAACTATTTGCTTTTCTCCAGTGCATGGGGACAGTGCCCAAGAGGAAACAGTGAAGGACCAGATAGAGTATTTGAGGCCACATCTCCACACTCAGAAGTGTGCTTTACTAATCTGCCAGCCGCCTCTCAGTCCAGTGAAGCTGACATATCAGGATTAACAGTCATAATCTCTTTCCCCCCAAAATAGAACCGTAATGAACTAATTCCATAAAACTTAACTAATTCTGGAGAAACAACAACAACAACAATTTTATACTAAACACAAATCAGTAACACAAGAGGAAAAACAGAAACTCCTCAGGAACATCAAAATCTTCAACAATATCCTAATAAATCTGGTTAACAATATAAAGAGAAATTAAAACCCAGGATTAAATAGAATTTACTTTTCATGTGCAAGGCTGGCTCAACCTTCAAAAATCAAGTAATGTCATCAGCAATGGACCTAAGAACAAAATTCATGTGATCATATCAATAGGTACAACAAAGTTTGGCCTATTTCAAGGTCCTTTTAAAATACAAATTGCTAACAAAATATAAATATAGAACTTCGTAATTTGATAAAAAATCACTTGTAACTTAATTATCTTAATGGTGTGAAACTATTTGCTTTTCTCCAAAGAGTAAGTCAAGAATGTCTGCTCTCACTCCCCTATTAACAATGCATGGAGGGCCGGGGAGTTAGCTCAGTGGTTCCGGCGCCTGTCTTGCAAGCGCAAGGGCCCTGGTTCAATCCTGGGTAACCACATACCATACTGGGCATGGAGACTCACGCCCAGCAGCAACCAGTACCACATACCACGGTGCCGGCGTGGTGGCTCACGCCTGTAATCCCAGCACTCGGGAGGCAAAGGCAGGAGGATTGCTGTGATGTGAGTTTGAGGCTGAGCTCAGGGCCAGCCTGAATTACAAAGCGAGACCCTGTCTCAAAAAACCTAAAAAAAAAAAAAAAAGAAAGAAAAAAAGCCAAAACCAAACAAACAAAAAACAATGCATGGAAAGTTTAAGCTAACTCAATAAGGAAATTACATAGATCGAGAAGGAAGGAGATGGCAGATTACAGATGATATGTTTATGTAAAAGCATCCCCCAAATGTCAAATAATGATTACAACAAAGTCTCTGAACTAGAACAAAGTGGCAAGACACATGCTAATCCACAAAAGCTAACTTTTCTTACGGATCAACTGAAATTTGAATTAAAAACAAAATAGAATTTCATTAGTAGTAAAGAAGTATTAAAGAATAACTCCAATCAAAGTCAAAGAAGAGCTAATTACCTGGAGAGATATTTCATTTCTGTGAATAGAAGGATCAACATTGTCCAGATATCAGCTCATCTTGTCTTGAGCAATAAAGCCATGGAACCCAAGTCAGAATTTTATCTATTTTCATTTTTGCATATTGACAAATTAATTCTAAAATTTATATGTAAAGACAATGAACCCAAATAACCAATGCAATACTAAGGAATATCAAAATAGAAGAACTGACACTTTTATATTCCAAAATTACTATCAACTACAGAATCTACAGTGTGGTACTGGTGAAAGAGTAAACAAATATATCCATGGAGAATGATAGACAGCACCAACACAGATTTAAATCACTATAGTCAAGATTTTTGACAAAGGAATCAAGGCAACTTGCTGTTGAAAAGATTTTCTTTTGGATAAATGATGTTGAATTCATGTGCTGTCTACATACAAAAAATCAGTTTTGAAATTGACCTCACACTTTCTACCATTTTTTAATTAAAAAATGGATCATAGACCTAAATGTAAAAAGTAAAACCATAAAATTTTCAGAACACACGAGATAGTTTAGTTGATTGAGAATAAAGAGTTCCCTGGTATATTTTGAGTTATTCCTCTATATGATAGAACTATGGAATAATAAATAAATGAGCTAAATCCTCTTCCTTATATATGTTTTTAATCAATAGTTAACAGTGTTTTGATGCTGGAAATTTTTTCCATAATGTGTACCTCTTCAAACCTTTCCTAGAGCTAGGGATGGGGTTAAGTGTTTGGTTTTCTAGGTCCTCTCTGTAAATAAATTCAAGTAAACCTAACTAAGTAAATAAAAGGAGTGCTTAAATCTGCAGATCTGGAGTTAGTGGATGCTAATTGTCTATGGTGATTGTTTAATGCACACAGAAAGATAAAAGTTTTGACTGATGCTATAATTAAACTTATACAATAAAAATTTTACTATACTACAACTTGAAAGTTCTCTATTTTATCAAACTTCTATTGCTTTGATTGGTCTTAAATGAATAGAAAAATATTTTGTAAGTGTTATGTTGTGGTTGTCCTTTCAATTTTCCCTTTGCTGATAATGATTTTATCATCTTCACTAAAAATTTCCTTATGTTTAAATTATTTCACAGTTACCAATACTTACTTTTGTAAAAAAAATTATTTTCTTCTAATTTGGCATATGTTTGCATTTACCTATCTTGAAGGGGTAAAGTTGTAAATAGTAAGTAAATGAAAAGTCAAAGTCAGTTGAAGTTGGTGAAACATTTATGATAAAATATTAAAAGAATATTTAATGAGGGCATTTCAAAAGTACTTTATTCTTACATTTTTTAATTTAGATTATTGACCAATATATCTCATTGATAATTAATGAAGGGGATAACATATCTAAAAATAACTATTTCTGAATATTTGAAGACATTCCATATTTTATTGCTTGTTTGGCTTAGCAAAAAATATATTCTACCTCTCTTTACCTGTGCTATCTGACAAACATTTATTATAATATAGATTTAAGTTAATTTTGTTTGTATTGCATGACATTGTTGAAGATATAGAATGTTGTTTAGAAATCATTGCTAAAAAAAGTATAAAAAGCTTATAAAACTAATTTAATCCCAATTAGATTGCTTCCCAAATTTTTAAATGAAAGATTCAAGTATAAAGCTTGAGTAGATCAGTACTTTCTTTATCTCATCCTTTAATATCTATAATATTTAACATTATTGATTACTTTATTTAGCTTAATTTTATTATGCATGTCAACATTTTCTTTTTTTTTTTTTTTCTTTTGAGACAGGGTCTCGCTTTGTGGTTCAGGCTGGCCCTGAGCTCAGTCTCAAACTCACATCACAGCAATCCTCCTGCCTCTGCCTCCCGAGTGCTGGGATTACAGGCGTGAGCCACCACGCCCGGCAACATTTTCTAAAGAATAACCTGATACCACTTATTAAGGAATGAAGATGTTGAAGAAAAAGGATAATTTTTTATTGAAACAATGGATTGTATATAATAAAGAACCAGAACTGCATGAATCAATACATTTTAAAAGTTACAGAATAACAGGATAATATACTGTGAATTATGCAAAATTTTAGACTGAAAAAGATTGTGTGTTGTTGAACAATCACGTGTACACAAAGAAAAATTATTGGAACTCACAGGAAAATAAGAAAGTCGAAAAGAGATCAGAGGTAAGACACAATCCCAGCAAGAATTCACAGGGCTATGGAGAGTTATGAAATCATGCATCCTAAGTTAGAGAGATGACTGGTTCTGTGCGAAGAGGGAAGAGGTGGGAGAAAAGATTGGAAAAATATAAACCGATTAAGAGCTTCCAAGTTAACTGATTTCTTATTACCCTGACTCGAACCTTACATAGTGCCTATCTGCATGAAAACATCATATAAATGAGTCCAACTTTTATGTTTTCATGTACGGGTTGTAAAATAAATTTAATTTAAATAAGAGATAAAGAACAAGTAAATATTAAGAAAAGAGAAAGAAGGGAGTTAGCTCAGTGGTTCTGGCGCCTGTCTTGGAAGCTCAAGGACCCAGGTTCGATCCCCGGTAACCACATACAATACTGGGTGTGGAGACTCAGGCCCAGCAGCAACCAGTACCACATACCACAGTACTGGGCGTGGTGGCTCACGCCTGTAATCCCAGTACTCAGGAGGCAGAGGCAGGAGGATTGCTGTGATGTGAGTTGGAGGCTGAGCTCAGGGCCAGCCTGAACTACGAAGCGAGACCCTGTCTCAAAAAAAAAAAAAAAAAAAAAAAAAAAAAAAAAAAAAAAAAAAAAAAAAAAAAAAAAAAAAAAGAAAAAAAAAAGAAAAAGAAAGAAAGTGAGCAAATTTGAAAGACAAAGATTCTGTGACCAAGGTCTTGGTCGATTTCATCAGACCAAAAATGGTGGGAAAGAATAACTTCTGCTACCTACGATGTGATCGATCCTCTACCTCCAACATTTTACAGGAAGTACGTAAAGTGAGAGAATGTGTTACAACATACTGCGAAGGAGTCGTAAAATGCCGACTGTGCGACATTCCACACAATAAACTTCCCAAGTTCTTCCACACATCATCGGCCAAAGGCAACAAAATAGAGATGCTTAGTGAAGTAGGACCCAGTAGGCCCAACCTCTGGCAATTCTGCCCTTTTGGGGTCATTTGGAAGTTTGGAGAAGTTCTGCCTATACTGAGAAGAGGAGATTGATATTTACTAGGGGAGAAGCCAAACACGGCACTAAACACTTAACTTTTACACGGAACAATCTTTCAACAATTCTGGGACCCCGAATGTCGATGGGAATGAGGTTCAAAAACAGCGAGAGAAGACAAAATTCTTAAAGGGAAAATCACACCACTGTGATTCATATTTCCTCAAATTAAAACCCGTACGCAGAAATGTGACATTTATGAAGAATTTGAACAATGAGTGCACCATTTTCACTGGGAATTTGGTATCAAGGTTTAGGAATGTCTTTGTCTTTAGAGATATATACTGAAATCCCTATAAGTAAAATTATATAAAGTTCAGAATTTATTTACAAATAACATGAGTGAATTAGTGGAGGGAGGCAATTGATGGCTATTTACCCCTGGTGAGACTATCTGGGACTTGGTCATCTTAATTTGTTTTATTTCTGTCCTAGAGTTGGAACCCAGGGTCTTTACCCTAAGCTACTTCCCGAATAGCTTTTTGGTGGGTACTGGGGATCAATTTCGGGAATTTGTGCTTGCGAAGCAGGTGCTGGAATCACTGAGCCAAATCCCTGACACCACCCCAGTGATTTTTTAAAAATATTTTTTTTAGCTTTGAGACAGGATCTCACGAGGTTCCTAAATTGTTCAGCTTAGGCTTGATTTTGTGATCTTCCTGCTTTAGTCTGTCTCCTGGACGGTTGGCATTACAAGCATGCATTACCCTGCCCAATCATTTCCCTATAATTAAATATCCTAAACAGCTTCATGATATTCATGTAGGGCTGACACTCGTGTTTGATTTAAATTTAACAAAAGTACTTCAGATGTGCCTGAGTCTTATAAGGAGCTTTGATTATTTCCTCAGGTCGAAATCTTTAATGCAGAATCACTGAACTGAATATAGTCATGTATATAGAATTATTAACATAATTTACTGCCCTGTAAATCTTAGAAATGTATATAATGAAACACTTGTGCTATAATGCACTGTGTGTTATGTTTTACTTCTAAACCTGTTATCAAGGTTTCTTTCCCTAACAAACTGACACATAATTAGATTTAAATTAGAAAATTAGATTTTAATGGTAGGCTTTGTGTTCTTAGTTAAGGTTTTTTTTCTTATGTTTATGAGTCCTTTAGATTTTTCTTTTAAATCATAGTTTTTTCAGTCAAATATATCAATTTTCTCTTCATCTTAACTTAATGGCATATCTTACTACATTGCAGTACTTTTAATATCAAATGATATTAAAATATTTCACCCTATTTTCACTTGAATTTATTTCTCTGTATAATATATGCGGTGCACAATAATTACTGAATTTTATTTACTATGATTCATTATTTTTTCTTTTTAGTGTGTCCCTTTCTGACATAAAATATGATTCCTATCTCAATATTGCCTATCTTTATTGTTTTATATTTAAACATAGCTAATTGTCCAAGAACCTGTTTCTGTATATTTCATTCAAGATTTGCATGCCAAACTTTGGATTTTATCTTAACGAAATATTAGCATGGATATATATTAAATAATACACTTTATTGTACACAAAATGTACTTTACATTGTATGTATCTTGATTAATTCATTGTCATTGTATTGGCATAATGCAAATGTCTTCTAGGTTCTTTTTAATCATTGTTCTTTGGGGGATTAGTAGAACCATCATTGAAATTTAAAAAAGCATTCTAATGTCTTCGTTACTTTTCTCATCATTGAGACAAAATACCCCTCACCAGTTAAAGGAGAAAAGGTTTGTTTTGGCTCATTGTTAGTGGATGTTTCAGTCCATAGTGGCTCCCTGGTAGGAGCCATGCCAGGGGGGCATCATAGGAGAGAAACAGTTCACGACAGACAGAGGGTACCAATCAATACGTCTCTTTGTGCCGCTCATTATTGCCCAGGCTCACTGCCTGTCCAGCGGCAGCACTCACGCTGTTTGTCCCAGCACCCTTACCCTGAGCCCTGTCCCAAGAATCAGTGGCCATTTCAGACACTCCAGACCCAGCCTCCTTTGAAAAGCCCCACGTATGACCCCACGAGGCTTTGGGAAGCATCGAGACACAAGCTATCACATCTAGTAGGTTTTTAAAACTGCCTCTAACATATAAAGAAATTTGCAGATATTTTATATCTTTTATTTGCTCAGGTGAAAGGAATATGTGTATATGGTTTCAGTTTGCCTTATGGTTAAACCTTCAGTATTATTTTGGTAGATATGCATTTTTTGTTATGTTTATTACTGAGAGATTTGTGTTTTGTTACTAGTGTGAGGGAAATATTTGAAGATTTCTGTCTGACTGACTATACTATTACCTAAGAAACTTGCTGCATCTTGTGTTACATTTCCTGGTTATTAACAGTCACTATTTGTATTTGATTTATGAGATCAATTAATTTCTTAGATCTTTTAATGATACTTCTATAATACTTGATCAGCATCTTCAAGATAGCTAGATAATCGACATCTTTTAAAATCCTAAAGTAAATAATATTCTTGCTTCTTTTCAAAAGCATACTTCTTTCATTGAACATTAAAAGGAAGAAGAAATTTAACAAATTATATTATGGATAGAAACAAATGGAATCACCGAGTTCATCATTATCTAAAATTTGCATTAAAAAAATCTAATGCTTTCACACTACAGCATGATGGTGGTACAATATCCACAAGGAGAAACATTGAAAGAAGACTTAAGTCATTTCTGGCCATAGTAAAACTTTCAAGCTGGGGGTCTTAAAATACAGTCGCTCAGCAGGAGCAGAGATCTCTTCAGGGACGTGAACTATACATCCTTTGGTTGGAGGAGGGTAGCACTGATAATGACAGCTAGAAGCCACACGGAAATGAGATGTGCTCAGGTAATCATATCGGTGAATGGAAATCCACAGTTTCCAGATCTCACTTTGTCCGGCTCCAACGAACAGACATTGTGTGTGTTGCTTACAGTACATTTTTATAGATGGGTATTTTTCTCAGTTGAAGTTTTAAATGTGTGTTACAAAAAAACAAACAAACATAAGGAGTTCAAAAATATGTATGTCTTCAAATCTTTAAACTTAGTAAGAATAAGTAGAAATACTTTTCATAGTGCTTTCTAAAGAAAAAAGGAAAATGCTAATTTTCTAGAGCGGACTAAACCTATGTACACTAAGTAAAAGCTTAGTGAATGATGAATGAACTATGAATATGTCTTCATTTTTGTAAATAAGTCATTTTCCAATAAACTCAAAGTTTTTATGACACTTGGTCATATGCTTCACAATCACAAAATACACAGGGCAAAACTTTTAGGATAATTTTCCATTTGAGTTATTACAATGAACATGTTTGAAGAGTATCATATCGTTATAATATCTTGTTCAGTTACAGCGCTAATCAAGTGCACAAATCGTGTCTTTCTATAATATAAGATAAATGATTAAGGGCCCATTTTCTTGTTAATTCCCATTAGCACTGATGAGAGCCAAGCACATGTACCCAAGACAGAAAAAACTCTCAAAGAACTCAGAAAGATTAATGATATTAAAGAGGTGATATCTTTATAATGGCCAGACTCTGCTAGTACTTTCCTCAGTACACCACGTTAAGCAAGAGTACTGAATGAAGATGGAAATTCGGTCAATAGAAGGCACCCCTTTCTCTAATCCAGCACTGAATAGTTTTACTCCTGAATGACATAGAGGGAAGCTATCATTTGGTTGTAGCCAATGCACTTCTGCAAATACTTTCAACTACTTGTAGCCTGAAGGCTTCAGGGCCTGGGAGATATAACAGAACTCAGGTACCTATTGTGCCTAGCCTTCTGCCTTTATTGTGGAGAAACTGCCTTTTCCTGCTTCCTGATTTTCCATTTAAAAAATGATTTTCAGGATTTCTTTATGCTAATAGATGGATTTTTTTTGAATTGTTCTAATGTAGTAGAGTTCTTCACATTGGTTCTGTAGCTAGTAATTCTATTAAGTAAATTCTAAAAACAACTAACTTCAGTAATGTCTATCTATATCTTTTTGACTCTTTTTTTCTCATGACATGTCATGATGTGTATGCATGAAGCTCAGAAGTTGAGCTGAGAAGCTCAAGTGGTCACAGTAATTTCTCTTCCCAATTTTAATTTTTCTAAAGATGGCTTTGAAAGTCTAATGCATTGCACAGGCCAATGCTAACTGTTCTTTTAAAACATTCCTTGCTAACATCCAGGAAGATATTTTTCCCAAGATGGGTTAGTAATGGCAGTAACAGCAGACAGAAAGCTAAATTAAGGAGGAGAGAGTAAATAAATTTTTAATCACACAAAATTTAATACTTACGTTAAGGAAAAAAATATTAAAAGCCATTTTATAGTGAATGAATTCATATAGAGTGAATTTATATCAGAGCTGAAGTTAAAGTTGAGGAGCTTTGAGTGATATGATAATCTTGTTTCCCCCTTCAGTTGTATGAAGGAATTGGAATTTATACACTCAATAACTAGAAAAGAATCATAAAGGATCAGACTGAGGAATCTGTCTCTCTCCATTTTTTGCTGTCACTTCCAAAGTGATTTTAATATTTTTCCTATGTCTTTGGTGATCTTTTGTGGTAAAAGTTGGTTTGAAGTGCAAACTGTTTGGAAATGAGCCCTGTAAACGCCACGCTTCTTAGGTACGTACACACATTTTCTAGGTACTGCAGTTTCATTTTTACAACAGCAAGAAAAGACTGAACAGTGAAGTGTCTTGTCAGTTTTAAGCTGTATTAAACCCACTTATATTGTAAGTCTTAAATTTATCATTTGACTCAAGCTTTACATCTTCCTGAACACAGAAGAAAGAAATCTTGGGCAAATAAAACTGACGTCACACTTAGTTTACTTGTGACTTTCAAATTTTGTGCATTCAATTCTAGAGACAATGATTTTTGCATTTAACTCATAGTAAAGTGGACTAAATTTTTATGGCATGATTGAAGTTTTTTTCCTAAGTGGTGGCCAAGAATATTGTCAGTGTATTGAATTCTGTGAAGAAAATGATGTGTTCATTTTATAAAAATAATGAGGTATGCCATGTAACTGTATCTAATATCTTATGAAGCAGGTAAAACTCAAGCAAGGATAACTGGTCTTTTCTTAGATCCGTTAAGTGATATGATACATGCTTCTTCTAGTTCAACAATTAAACTATAATGGAAATAGAAATGTCAGTGAGATTTGCCTAATTTTATAGGTCTTTTCTTCAGTTGTGTATAAATTACTATTGGCATATCTTTCTCTTGTCTTTGTTAAAATTTTAAAAAGTCAGACATTATAATGGCATTTATCTTCTTAACGATGAACAAATTTTAAAGACTTTTTAAAAACAAATATTTCCATTAAAGTATATCTATTTACAGTCACTGTTTACAGATTCCAATTAGCAGACATTTACCCTCTGTGAACTACTAACCAAATGTTTTGTTTAATTTCTTAAGAGTATTACAAATCATTTAGTAAAATCAAATAACTCGTCTTCTTTTTTAAAATTAGTTTTCTTCATTGTTGTTTTTGGAGACAGGGTCTCACTGTGGTTCAGAGTGAACTCACTGTGCAGCTCAGGGTGGCCTCAGACTCACAGTAATCCTCCCGCCTCTGCCTCCCGGGTGCTGGGATTACAGGCATGCACCACTACACCCGGTTTAAAGAACTCACTTTTGGTTGCATCTTACCCACAGTCATAAAATATCAAAATATGGACTGTATGATAAGTCATGCATATTTATTTTGTGAAATCCAATTGTTTTCTCTCTTATGATGAGTGAAAAGCATAGGTGAATTTTTTTTTTTTAAACAGTGTCTTGCTTTCTTGAGGTTGTGATTCTACACATTTTCCCTTTCCACCGTTTTCCTAGGTGTCTGCCACATGCCTAACAGGTTCTTTTTCTCATATATGTAAAATGTTTGAATAGTGGGAAGTCGATCAGAGGCTCCCCTCTGGAATGCTGTCTTTCTTCATGTCCTTTCACTGCACAATGTTACACACACAGGATGTTCAAGCCACCCATAATTCCGTGTTTCTCCTGGAAGAAACGTCCTGTACACTCTAAGCCTTCAATGGCCTTCCTGGAAATGCCTGCTGAACCGGTGACCTGGGTCCTCCTTCCACCTCTGAGCCCGATTTTTCAATGCAGCAACCTGACTGTAGATACCAGCACTCTTCAGCCCTAAACAAAAATTATATTTGCAATAACAAACCATCATTTCAGACGATGGAAAAAACTGTCACATGCTCATTGCTGTTTTGTGCAAAAATTCATGAAAGCCATTCTTACTCATGTTACAGTCTTCTCCTTTGCTTGTGAAGATAATATACCTATTACAATACTTGCAAAATATCTTAATTTTAGAGACACGAAACAGTTAAAAATATTATCAGTGCCACGGACAGCTTAGAATGGAGCTTTCTGCGAATGAATAACTAAAGGAAAAATGGATTAGACAAATTTAAAAGGGTGTTCTTAAAAAAGAAATTCCTTCAGAACTTTATTATATATTGAATTACTAACCAACTTCTCACCTTAAATAATCAGCACTTTTTAAGAACAATTCTGTATGATTCTATATAATAAATCAAAACTCAAAATAATAATGAAAGAAGTGGGCTATGATCTAACTCCTAGGCAGACATAAATCTTCTTGCCAGTGCCGCTGCCCTCCTCCAGGGGGCGCCATGCACTTGCTAGTTTCTCTACACTCTCTGTCTCGGGTTTTTGGAGGAGTCCAACCTGTGTACCTGTTCTGTGCTTTGACTGAATTTTATTGTTACTTCCAACTACCCAATAAATTTGGCTTTCCTATTTTTGGCTCTTCTTTTGCTTATTTTGATGGGGCAGATATTTTAAGACCCTTTTTAGAACTAAAGTATATATTTCTGCTTATTAAATATATGGAATGTTTTTTAATTTATATGGGGGGAGAAGTTTAGAATTCTCTTTGACATTCTAAATCATCTATGATTTGGCAGTGAGCCTGTAATAATGAGGGGTGCAGTGGGTTTTAACATTTTTTTACTTGTCAGACGTGACTTTTAACGATGTTCTGGTGGAATAAATGTATTTTTTACACAAACTCTGAACTTTGGTAATACTTCTCTTTTGTCTACTTCTCTTTCTCATTGAAAAGTGTAACAGGAGTTGAAGTGACACTGTGTTAACATTAAGAAAAAAATCTATCTTGCTCAGAATCTCCATCAAAAAGCTCAGAAGATGCCAGTATCATTAGAAGGGAGGAAAGTGAAATCTTAGAAAAACTGTGGTTGCTAAAAACCTCTAGAGGTTATCTGTCTGTTTCAACCCGCTGGCTTCAGGCAAACTTTACCTAAACTGTTGTAGGCAGATGGGTATCTGGACTGCTTTTAAAGATCTTGAGGGAAGAAATTCCATAATCTCTTAATATCCTTTTTTTGTATCTAATCTATCCATCCATTTAATTTAGTTTATCTTCAGCAGACATGGATAATGGTACCCTTTCCAGTACAATTCATCATAACCTTGATTATTTAGATATTATTTATATAAGAAAGAAAAGACGACAACTTCCACACACAGAAAAGATTGTTGTTATTATAATTCTAGATAAAGATTCTAATGCTAATTGCCAGAGTAAGAGAAACAAAACTTAGGGATTTAGAGGACAATTACAGCCAAAGAGAAAATCTATTTCAATAAGAAGACAATAGCACCTTTGAAAGGGCATCTAACCTTTCTTATGAATGGGGAGAAAAGTTTTACTTCCAAACATGGATAAAAGTTTTACATACTTGTGTCACAGTTCTCAAGATAACTTGTAGAATTCAGATTTTTAATGCCTTCATATGTAATATTTAGTACTGATCACACAGCACACATATAACTGTGTCCTATCACACTTTTAATACACATTATCAATAGATAAAGATAACTAAATGATATTAATTTTCACAGAATTTGAAGTAAAAAGCTTTATATTTGAATTTCTTAAAATTTTAACAAAGACATATAATATTATAATTTCAAAGATATTTCTTGAACATGGCACATTCAATTATGATAAGCTAGGTATAAATTTGTGCGGTCGTTTTTTAAGTAGTATTGTCTAGTTTTACATTATAATGACGTGTTTGAAATTGGTCACATCTCATTTCTTCAGAACTGGGGCAGTCAAATAATGCAAATGAGAAAGATTGGATGGACGGGGAAAATCAGCTGCCAGAGACATATTCAAGTATTTTGTATTGTATTATACAAATAACATCTTCTATAGTTTTAATGTTTGCTAAACTTGAAATAAACACATTAAATGCTACATAAGCTTAGTGATTACAATTCACTTTTCTAAGTCATCGCTCCTCTGGCTTGCATCCAAAGTGTTCCACCTTTTCCTTCGTTGTTTAGCGTCAGCTTTGGGTTTGGTGTGCTCTGTCACGAGGCATCTTTTAATTTTAGGTAACACCTAGTTCTCTTCCATTTATGATGGAAAATAAATGTTCTCAAATGTATTTTCAAATATATAGCATCATCACATCCAGGTTCATGGATTTTTTTTCAGCTGGGTATAGCGTGCAAGCCTGTAATCCTAGGATTCTGGGAGGCTGAGGCAGGAGGATTACAAGTTTTAGTAACTTCACAAGACTCTATCTCAAAGCAAAAAATTAAAAAATGAGCTGAGGTGATAGCTCAGTGTGAAGGGTAAAATTCTCGGTACTGTGAACAAATGTATAATTTGTCATATTCTGCTCTTCAATGTCATCGTACTTAGATTACTGAATTGAACAGTGTGTTGGCAGTAATTCCTTTGTAGTCCTTTGCGGGTCTATGTCTTTTTTTAAAGGAATTTTTTTTTTTTCATTACAGAATTTGGGAAAGGTATGTAAGGCATCTTTTTATGTTTATAGAACCATCTTAGTACAAGGAAGTTAGCCAAATGTTCTGGTCTATTTTCATTTTCCAAAACCATCCTTTCTCAGAGAGTGAGTCATTCCAATGATAGATTTAGGTAAATAATAAAAAATTCTGCCTAAGATATTCAAATGGTTTTGACAGTTAAAGTATCAGCTGATAAAAGCTACATTTTTGGTTCCTTTTTCATTGGTAATGTGAGATAATTTTATTTCATGAACAAGTAATTACTTCAGTCTCCTGTGTGTGTGTGTGTGTGTGTGTGTGTATGTACATGCATGTATCATGGATGTGCATGTCAGCAACAGGCCACATCAAAGCTCTCTTTGTAGTGTACAAAGAGACAAATGGAACTCCAACCAGCAAGCACAGGATAAAATATCTATGATTCAAAGTATAAGCAAATGTCTGCAGGAAATTCTGAACTACTATTCTTGTGACACACTTCATATTTAACATTTTAAATTCAGGGATAACCGGCTCTCTCTGCAATGAGAAAATAACTAGACCCTGAGAGCTCAAAAGAGGAAGGGTTTATTTTGGTGCAGTTTGTACATGTTTCAGTCCAGAGACAGCTGGCTTCATGCAGGACAGCATGGCAGAGGGGCAGGGGAGAGGAGGGAGGAAGACACATTTTTCCAGACTATGCCTTACAGCAGACTAACCCACTGGGTACCATCATGCTCTCAAGATCTAATCGTTTGATACTAACTGAGCACACGAGGCTTTGGATGAGCACCTAGACACAGAACCCTTGCAAATGACCAAGAGACGCGTGTAAGGTCTATCCTTGTAAAACACTGCCACTTAGTTTTTGCAGTGCTATAGGAGCAACGTTCTTCTTTTTTCTTTAAGGCAGTGATTAAATTACTACCTTGAACTATTTGGGATTCTTCTCAGCAACAACATCCTGAAATTGTTCCTGCCATGATGTATGCCTCAAATAACTTCAGTTATATCAACTTATAGCATGAACATTACTGTTTATTAGGTGTTGTTATTGATATGTGCACTTTCATGAGCTCCGGTAGAGAACTCAAACATACTTTAACTTTTCAAATAATTTATCCTGTAAATTCTTAAGTCTATCTTCTATACGCTGTAGTTTTAGCTGTACTAATACTTGCATTTTTTTATGTATAGGATACAATATTTCTGTTGTCTTCCATGGATATTTCTCCATTTAGGAGACAGCAAAGGCTTTGATGCCAGAGCGGTGCAGTTTAATACACATTTATATTATAGCATTTTGGAACAAATCCTGTTTAAATATCAGTCTTTTTCATTTAATTTAAGGCTACCCGCTTTTTTTTCCATGTGTGGGTGAGAATTCTAACTTTTTCCATATCAGTGAATTAAGTGATACTATTTTGACTTATCCATGATACATTAATATATAACATGCTTAGATATTCAATAGCTCCATAATAATATATGTTCCTGTTTTTCATTAAACAAAGGTCCCTTGCCTTATTATATGTTTCCCATAGAGACGCAGATACAAAAACATGAGTGCGTAAGTGTCATGACAAAGAACAGCAGACACTTCACCTCTGTAACAAGGACAAAAGAAGGGATGGTGGGGACTAAAAAAACCTTTGCACTGGGTGAACTCCGGCCTAGGGTTTCGCTTATGTTACATAGGAGAATTTAGGCACAGTCTTTGAAGTAAACCTAGGACACAGAATTGTATGTGGCACATTCTACCGACTCTTGCATAGGTCTAACACTAAATACATGAGTACAGTATCAGGCACAGAGAAATTAAGTAAGTGGTTTCCTTTAAGCATGTTAGGTTTTTTCCAATAATATCATTGCTCAGTTTTATCATCAAACTTTATGATTAAATATTTTCTCCAAATAGTAGCTCATAATTAAAAATCAAGTGATACCACCCTTTTACTTTTCTTGAGGGTATGCAAGAAAGAGCCAATATAAACTTGCAAGGAATGTTTTCCTAATATCTTGAATTGGTAATAATTCCAAGTCTACAGTACCTCAAGTATAGAAAACTTTTGCACATTGATATATGCTGGGTAAAGAATATTTTCTCCTAATGTGATTGTCATGGAAATTAAGTTAAGATGAATAGGAAACAATGTTCATATATTTCCCTGCTGTGTTAAAAAGATATACTTTATTTTTCAGAGACATTTTAGATTCACAGAAAGCTCGAGCAGAAAGTACAGAGGATACCTACTTGTCCTACCCTACACGTGCACAAATTCCTCTACTATCAACATCTCTCACCAGATGAGTACATCTAGCACATTTCATGGATGCACCCTGACATGTCATAGTTAACCTAAGTTCATACTTTAGATTACGGATCACCATTGTTGATGTACATTCTATGGGGTTAGTCAAATTATATCCAATCCTGATAGTGACATAAACAGTAGCTTTGGTACCTAAAAACTCTCTGCATTAATGCACCTATGCTTCCCTCCTCTTTATTCCTTAGGAAATACTGAACTTATTCTGTCCCCTTCTTTACATAATTTATGGAATGTAACAAAATCATATAGCATGTTGTCTTTTTCAGATTGACTTCTTTCATTTAATAATATACAAGTAAGTTTCCCTCATGACAGGATTCCACATTCAGAGGAAAGGGAAAAAATGAGAATCATGATATGTCATGTACACAGGTACAACTTTTTAATGTTACATATGATCATAATGTATATTTAAACTGTACCAATGAACTCAATTGAAAGAAATCATATTCCATCATATAGATGTGCTACATTTTTCCTTTCATCTGCTGAAGGATAATTGAAACTGCAACAAGTACCATGTCCGGGCTTTCCTATGCACCCATTTCCGATTCATTTGGCTTGAAACCAAGAAGCCCTATCATTGGGTGTTTTCCTTGTTTAACCGGCTGTTGTCTTAGTTACCTCCCTCGCCCCTGACCCTGGCAACTTAAAGTAAGAGAAGTTTGTCTTGGCTCATTTTTTAGAAGTTGGCATGTCCACCATCTAAAAAGTGGCACAGAGGGGGCTGCTGTGGAGCGAAGTTCCTCACAGGATGGTTGAGAAGAAGCAGAGCGAACCAAGAGAAACACGACCTTCCGAGACCCCGCCCACCAATGACTTCCCATCAGGCCCCACTTCCTGATAGTGGATCAGCCAGAAGCCCCTAGAACCCGGTCCACCTCCAGAGGTCCTGCCTCTGACCCCATGAGGCTTTGGGGCAACATGTGGACGTGAACCACTTTTTCCTGTTGAATTTTAAGGCTTCCTGGTATATTTTGGGTGACAGTTCTGTATCAGTTGTCTTTGGGAACTATTTTCTTCTAAACTTTGGTTGATATTCTCATTCTATTGACAGTGTCTTACCCAGAGCAAAAAGTTTTAATTTTAATGAAGTTCACCTAATCAATTTTCCTTTCATGAATTGTGTCTTTGATGTTTTTTTTAAAAAGTCAATGCCATACCCAAGGTCATCTATTCTTTCTTCTCTGTTTTCACTAAGAATCACGGAAAATAAACATGTTTTCTATGGAGGTTTACGATACATTTTAATTGATGCGAAATGCGTGCATTCTTTGTTTAGTATTTTTGTTCTGCTTTTGTTTCTTTTTTATTTTGAGAACGCTCAGTTGTTCTAGCATCATTTGTTGAAAAGTCTGTCCACTGTACTGTCTTTGATCCTTTCTGGAAGGTAACTCTTGTCTATTGGGTCTGTGTGGGTCAATCTTGAGCTTTCTCTTCTGTTTCACTAACCTGTTGTCGCTTCTTTTACCAATACCATGATCCTGTGAGTACTGTCACTTGAGAGCAAGATTTTAAAAAATGTAGTGTTCATACTTCAACTTCATTCTTCTTTTCTTTCATCTTGTGTTTGCTGGTCTTTGTCTTCTGTTTCTCTATGTAAACGGTAGATTCAATTTATCAATATCCAAAAAAACAGTTTGTCAGATTTTTTATTGGAATCCGTTGAGTCTGGAGACCGAGCTGGAGAGACTAGCACCTGGATAACGCTGGATCTTTCCCTTTATGAATGTACTTCCTTTGTCCAGCCACTTAGCGCTCTGATTTCTGTCAATTCATAAAGGAATTGCTTTGTGGTCTCAACATCAGAGATACACATCATTAACATTTTAGTGTCATTACTTCGGTGGATATACACTGGGAGTGAAATAAATATTTCCATCAGCCAATAGGCTTGCAGCCTGGATGGGAGGTAAAAGGAATGGAGAAGGAAAGATCCCGCCTCCTGAATACCTCATCATGGACTATTTCTCCTCTGTCCTGTCGCCCTGTCTTGGAGCCAGCTGTCTGTGGATGGAAATCTCTGCAAACTGCAAGTGAAAATAAATCTTTCCTGCTTTAACCTGTGAGAGTTGGCTTTGTTGTCCCAGCAACAACGAGAAAGTAAAGAAGATATTACTACATAACTATGGATTTTAGTGAAATAAATTAAATATATCTGAATGTCAAGTTGAAAGTGAGGGTTCTGTAGAAAAGATGAAAGAAAATGTGTACATTAACATCATGCAGAGGGCTCTCTCAAATGACATTAGCTAAAACTCAACAGCCAAACCTCAAACACACTCAATTTGTAAGGAACCATGGAATCAGTTGCTGGGATTATTGTGGACACTTGCCCCACCCTCCAGGGTTTTAAACCACAAGGATTACTGCACTAGGATTATTGGATTTACTAGGATTTAAGGATGTCTGCTCCTGCCTTATGGGATCTCAAACTACAGGGATTAATGTGGATGGCCGCCCTGTTTTATGCATGCTAGGATTATGGGTGTAAAGTCTCGGAGCTCGAGTTATGGGCTCTTCTGCTCCCACTTCCGCTGCTGCAGTATCTGGCCTCTGGCTGCCACTAGTAACAAGAGCTGAGCCTGGGCTCGGTCTTTTCCTCAAGGTTCTGACTTTGTTGTTTGTTAGTTGTTAATCTTTTTGCTGTGGGACTCAAGGGGACTGGAGATTGCCACAAGGGTCCTGTCTGCGTTCTCTTCCCTAGATTCTCACACTGATTTATATTCATCCTCAGTTTCATCAATTACAATTGAATAGTAATGTCATTAATTTATAGTACAACCTCTGTACATGTATTCTCATACAATAATGCTCATATTGGGGAAGATAAATTCTGTTTACATGTCCAGCCATTCTCAATAGAAGTATAACCATTCTTGGGCCGGGGAGTTAGCTCAGAGTTAGCTCAGGGAGTTAACAGTGGTTCCGGCACCTGTCTTGCAAGCGCAAGGACCCGGGTTTGATTCCCCGGTAACCACATAACAATACTGGGCGTGGAGACTCACCCCAGCAGCAACCAGTACCACATCCCACAGTGCCGGGCGTGGTGGCTCACGCCTGTCATCCCAGCACTTGGGAGGCAGAGGCAGGAGGATTGTGATGTGAGTTTGAGGCTGAGCTCAGGGCCAGTCTGAACCACAAAGCGAGACCCTGTCTCAAAAAAACCTAAAAAAAAAAAAAAAGAAGTATAACCATTCTTAGAAGAAGTAATCTTAATTGTATTCAGATGAGAAAGTATTATAGAATAATTAAACAATAAGTTATATAATTTTTGAACTCAGAATTATCTTTGGAATCCCACTTCAGGATTCTGAAGCATTTTGTCACCAGAAAAACCTCTGTCCTTTGATTATCTTCACCTTCCTTGTTCTTTCTCTAAATATTTGTGTACTCTGAGTACCATGTGTACTATGAGTTTTCCAATAAAAGCAGTTGCACTATTATATCACACATGTCAGCTCATTTAAAATTAATCTATAAAATAAAGCTTTAGATCACTGTCACTGGCGAGCATAAAATAACCAGTGTGATCCCAGTAAGCTAATACTATTTTAGCCAAAAGCAAAACTTATAATGGGCAGAAGAATCACGGCCAAGAAATGCAGCCTGTATTCTTAAAATATTGAAATTATTGCAAAGAACCACCTACTTTTTAAACATCTAATTCATCTCATTTCTAGAATGGACAAATGTCTTGATCAAAACTATATCTCTGTTCTGTTGTATTATCAATTGTTTACATTGGTATTTTGGTAATTCAAATATATGAAATTTAAACACTTACAATGCCAATTATAGTGGCATTTCTTTTTAATGAAAGAAAAATTATAAGATAACCAATTTATCTTTCAATTACTATATGGGTAAAATCAATTTTATAAATTAAAGCATTTTCTCATTACAGATATTAGTTTTACACCCTTCTCCACTTGTGAATTATATGTCTTTTTATTTGTTTATGTGTGTGAATTTGTCTTGATATATAGGAAGTGATTAGTTTTGGAAGGGATAGGTAACTGAGATAAACTGAACCCAAACTGAATAACAAAATTGATATCAAACTAGAAAATGATAAATTCGCTATTGGTTCCTAATAACCAGCACCTTATAACAAAGGCTGATCTTAGGGAGACTTAGATCAGTGACATTAATGAAAAAAGGTATAAGCTTTGAACCTTTTAGGTGCTTATTAGCATTTTGTATTAGTACAATAAAATTAAGGCCAAGTTCTTAATGTCAACAGTATCACTGAGGAAGGTAGGGACGTATTGGTGTTTTTATAGCTCTAAAAAAATTACAGTTTGCTTCATATCTTTCCAAAGACTAAGATATGTAACACAATTCCTGCAAAACAGGCTTTATACTACAGCACTAGCATTTAACCTAAATACATTTATCTCTTAGTACATCAAGTTCCTAATTGCCAAGCATATATTACCAAGTGGAAATTGAAGATAAATGAATATTTTATGTGTAGTCTCCAAAGGGATAAGAATTAAAAATTAAATTAAAAGGCACTTGCCAATGTTTTAATTTGCCTGTTAAAAAAGCAAACACAAATATTAGATGCTCACTATATTTCAAATTCTTCAAGTCCCAGTCAACATCAATAGTGGCATTTTGTAACTAAAGAAGATTTTTAGATAATCTTACCAGGATATCATGCTGACAATTATGAAATAGTAACTATTTTTAACTCTTAATTTAGCCTTGTTCTCTTATCATTTAGCATTCTCTTAGAATGAAAAAAATTATGAACATATTTTTCAAATATCTGTTATATGCCATGCACTTCTTTGACTACTTACATATATAAGAAGGCCCGATAATATGCCCATTTTCTAGAGCAAAGTCAAAGGCACCGATGGTGAAATGATTTGGGCTGGTTCACCCAATCAGGAAGTAGCAGTCTGAAGCCAGACTCCTTCCTCATACCGTCTGCACCATATTGTACTGTGACATAGCCTCCAAATCCATAATTTTTTTTTTTGAGACAAGGTCTGGCCTTGCAGTTCAGGATGGCCCTGAGCTCACTATGTAGCCTGAATGAGCCTGGAACTCACAGCAATCCTGCTGCCCCTGCCTCTCGAGTGCTAGGACTAGAGCATGAGCCACCATGGCCAGCATCGTGGTATGTGGTAATGATTGCTAATTGGCATTGAGTCTCCGTGCCTGGCATTGTTGTATGTGATTACTGGGGATCAAACCCAGGACTTTGCGCTTGCAAGGCAGGCACCAGAACCACTGAGCTAAATCCCTGGCCCTCCATCAAATTTTTTATGTTAGGTAGGTTGACAATTTGTGACCCTCTTTCCACTGACTTGGAACATGCCATCACACACTCTTCACACTGCTTTGATGTCCAAAAATAAAAAGAAAATTAAATGTAATTATATGGAAGTCTTTTAAAAATTATTTTTATAAAAGAGAAGACATCAACAAGAATGCCAAGAAATTATGGGTTACACTTCTTTATTTAACTCATTTCAATGAGAAATTAAATCATGTTGTGCTAAGTCCATATAATGTAGGCTGTTTTCCATGGGTTGCTTTGAGTTTTCTTTGAATTCTATCTAAAGCATTATATTTATCTGAAGTAAGTCAAGTCCTTTAACCTTTAGTTTGCTACTATCTGCCATTTGCTCTTCTTGCCTAGAAAGTGAATCTAATGTTTAACTGTGTCCTTGTATTTGCCTTAAATAAACCTTAATATGTCAATTACAGCCAGCTCTCACTCATCTGCTGTCGTGGGACAAAGATGACACTAGGAAGGAAGGATAATGTAGATAATGCATCATTAAAAAGCCTCATTTGGCCTTTATTTTCATTCCTTTCCCAAACAAACATTTCTTGTCTGAATGCAAATTAGGCAGAAAAATGTACTTAATCAAATATTAGCAGATTTTTGAAAAATTATTGGTGACACAGCTTGGCAGAAGACTAGTTGGGATAGTGATCTATCCAAAGACATTCCAAAGCCACATTCACGTAACCTGGATGTAAGCGTTTCTGTGATTGTCTTATTGTTTAAGAGATTCGCAGACACATTAGGGAGGCATGATGAAAATGAATTTTACAAGAATTTTCCTAAGAGGCCATACCTCCCAATTTAAAAAGTTTGAGATTTATTTATAGCCTTTTTCAGATCCGATCAGCTCACCAGTCATTGGGTGGATGCCATTCCATGTCTCGATGACATTAGACGCTCCATTGACATCTGGCAGGATGCTTTCTGTCTGGAGCGTTCTAGCCAATCAGAGTTGATGATATTGTAGTAATGGTTCCATAATAAAATGAAAAAGATGGCCTTCATTTTGATGAAAGCTGTAAAGTAGCTATTGTGCTTGTTTGGTATTGCAAGGCCCAAATGTATTATTTATGCAATTTTTCTTTTGAAAGAAAAACTGAAAGAGCAGATTTCATTTTACAGCAGTCAGTCAAAGCTATTGTCTCATGAATGTGAACATTTCTGCATTTTATTTCCTCAGAGTGAAGAAGGCATTTTTCACAGATCATCTAAGTAGGGATTTAAAAGTTTAAAAACTGCTTTTAAAATTGGTGGGCCCTAATGACTGGATCTATTGTTCAGACTGGTAGATAAGCTAAGTCAACACTTGCCCCATGAGAACTAACACTTCGTGGAAGTATAATTTCCAAGGTCTTAGCTCATCATTAAGACTTCCTGTTTACTTGTTTTAGGAAAAGAGAAATTGTCTATAATTTTCTCATAATTCATAAAGAACAAATGAACAGAACAATAAAATGTCTTTTAAATACTAAAATTATTTTGTTTCATTTTGCAATTGTTGGCTAGTTTTTTCATTTTGCAAAAGCACAGTCACACCAAAAAATTATGAAGAAAATAATACCCTAATAGAAACTAAATTTTTTAAGCAAGCCCAAATTTTAAAGTCCAAACAAATTTAAAATGATACAATGAATTTCTTGGTAATTTTCTATCTGATATCTTATTTAAGCCTCATTAAATGTAACACATTAGATATTAGTAATTCATTTATTAACTGAAGTTTGAAGACCTAGGAGTTGAAATAAACTGCTCACACATGTAGCAATTTGTGAGATATATCGAGACTTATTTCTGGTGTTCTCATTCCAATGGAATGTTCTTCCCAATATCCCAGGTATGACCTTCATCAGATAGTCCCACCCCTTTTGTCTATGAGCCATGAAGGATGAATGCATCCTAGTTTAAAACTAAGCAGGACAAATAAAAGAGCGTTAGATGAAGATTAATACTAAACTCCATCCACTCATGTCAATAGAAAACTCAATTTTGTTTGATTTTCTTTCTTTCTTTTTACTAGAAAGACACCTACCTTTGGAAATTTTCAGTTTTTTCCTTCTCTTTTTAATGTGTCTCCAAAGAATTATTTTCTGCTCTTTTCTATATCTCAGTCTTTATACTTCTCTTGCAAAATAGCAAAAAAAAAAAAAAAAAAACCCTTTTGAATTCAGCAAGAGTTGTTAAATATTTATGAAATGAATGAATAAATAAAATTTTCTTGGAGGTAGTGTCTTGTCCACACAATTTGTTTTAGTGGTAGCTTAACGCTTGCCTGCATAGCCACTGTGTTAGATTGAGGAACACCTGTTCTCCATTTTTACAAAATAGTTATCTGAATTGTAGTAAAGCTCAATAGAAAATGTAGGCCCGAGTGTACTATTTATGCAACTTTTCTTTTGAATGGATCTAGGTAGAAAAGCAAAACCACAAATTCTTAGATGATGACACAGGAGAAAAATCTATTTGACCCTGGATTTGTTGATGGCTTTAAGTACAATATCAGTTCACGGAAAACTTGATAGGTTGAGCTACTAAAATTTAAAATTTCTGCTCTGTGAAAGACATTAAGAGAATGAATGAGAAGACAAGTCACAGACTGGATAAAAATATTTGCAAGAAGTGTACAGTATAGTGGATTCACCCATAATCTACAACAAACTCCCAAAATTGAACAAGAAAACATCGAATCAGATTTTAAAATGGACCAAAGTCCTTAACAAACACCTCATCAAAGATAAGCACACGAAAAGATGTTTGATATCATGTCATTTGGATTATGCAAATTAAAAATACATTTAAATAATACTGTTATCATTAAAACGACCCAAATGCAGAATGCTGACAACACCTGTTGCTCTCAAGGGTGTGGAGGCATAGGAATTCACAATCCATGTTGGTGGGGAGATAAAGTGTTAAACACACACATGAGAGGACAGATTGGTGGTTTCTTATAAAAGTATGTTGTACATACTTTTCCCATACATCCAGCAGTTGGGCTCCTTGGTATTTATACAAAGGAGTTAAAAAGCTACATCCACAGGGCTGGGGATTTAGCTCAGTGGTTCAAGATTTTCTCTTAAAAAGAGCAAGGTCCCCAGTTTAATCCTCAGTGCCACTCAAAAAAAAAAAAAAAAAAAAAAAAGAACATATGTCCTTGTAAAAACCTGTACACCGATATTTTTCACAGTTTTATTCATAACTGCCAAGTACTAGAAACAATCCATATGTCTTTCAGGGGGTTAAAGAATAAACTGTGGTATGTTCACACAAGGAGGTATTAGGCCATAAAGGACATGAGCTATAAAGCCTTAAAAGACATAGAGAAGAGTTACATGAATTTTATAAGTGGGAGAATTCAACCTGAAATTCTACACACTGTCTCATTCCAACTACAAAACAGCGATACTGCGGTTCCTGAAAGGCTCCAAGTTTGAACTTTCTGCTATTTGAACAGCAAAATTTTGAAAAAAATCTGCCTTGTGTTCTTAACTTTGCTTGATAGTTGAATCAAAACTGACTTGAAAAACCTTATACTGACTGAAAGTGAGTCATGTGCGATGTCTCAAGGTGGTTATAAAAGGATGACCCTTAATTTAAGCACCACACTTGTCCAGAGGATAATGCTAGTGCATCAAAGCTTCATCATTGTGCTTCTTTTGGTGCTTTATTTGCATAAAATACAGTAACAATGGCTTCAAAGAAAGGTAATGATAACAGCAGTAAACCTAAGAGGAAAACTGTGGAAGTTTCCAGTTACAGAAATAAATCATTATGATGTTCATTAAGGTCCTGGAAAAAATGAATTTATAAGTATAACTTTTGGGATTCTATTTGGATTTATATTCTTTCTTACGGGAAATATGTTCAGCTCTCAAACTTTCTGGTGTTTGAACATGAATTAGGAGCAAACTGAGTTCAATAACCAAGATATCACTGTTGAGGACAATCTGAAAAATACAAAGCTACAGTCAGAAGAATAGTGGTTGCCCAGCTTTGTGGCCGGAGAAGTGAAGGATGGGTAGGGAACACGGTTTCTTATGCCAGGAAATTACTCTTAGGTATGATAGTGGGAGAATTACATCTTTATACATTTGTTCCAATCATCAAGAAGCAAGAGGGTGAACCCTAATATAATTTCTGGCTTAGACTAATAATGATGGGTCAATGTAGGCTCATGGATTGTAAGTTCAGTCCGGTGAGGGATGTTCATAAAAGAACAATAGCACACCTTTGCAGTAGAGTTGTCATGAGAAACCTCTACATTTCTCTCAGTTTGGCTGAATCCAAAACAGCTTTAACAGTTAAAGACTAAAGCACAGCTACAATGCCATCTTGACTCTCGACCGATGATTTTGCTTCTAGTTTCACTGAGAAAGAAGAGGATTTCATCACACCCATTCTATCTGTTTTACTCAAAACTATGGTCTGAATCCTCGAGTGTCCCTGGAATTCATATTTTAGAAACTGATGTCTATTGGGCATTTACAAAGGGGTGGGGTCTTAGAGGGTGATTAAGACAGGAAGGGTCTGACACATGAATGGAATTAGGTTCTTACAAAAGAGAAGGGAGGGAATTTGTTCTCCCTTCTCCCCTGGAAACACATAGACCTTGTCACTCATGAGGAAAGCGTTCTCCATCATCACTGGATATACTGGGACATTGCTCATGGACATCTCCATCTTTAGAACTGTGAGCTACATCGCTATTGTTTATAAACTACCCACTGAAGATATTTTGTTATAGCAGCCCAACCAGTCTAAGATCACCACCAACCTGCATCTGTGTAAAGACAATGAAAGTTTAAGGAAAGAGTATAAGTCCTCACCTCCTACATGAATGCATTGGTCAGCCATGTTACCTAAAGTTGGTTTTTTCTTGAGTCATATATCCCATGCTTGTTTACTTAACATCACCATCTAATAATTGTCCTCTCTCTCTTGTCTGCATCATATTTGCTCTTCTATATTGCTATTTTTCCTATCTAAAAATATAAACTTTCTAGAGCCCATGTTCCCTCCAACTCTGACCTGTTTTCTTCTATTTTTATTAAAAGGTTTGCTATATCATTGACCTTCAGTTCCTCTATTATGAATTTCTCTTGACGTATTTAATATTTTTAGGGCTACTACTCCATTAAGGGTGTCTTTTTCAGTGACAATTAAGAATGTAATGTTGGTAAATCCAATGATAAACCTACAGCCACCTCTTTTTTTGATTACTCAGCCATACTTGATATACTCGAATCTTAGAAATTTCTCCTTGAATTATTCTTTGCTCCTGCTTTAGAATTCTTCTTTCTTGAATCTTATTAATTTCATAACTAATTATTTTATTGGTATAGTTTAAATATACATCATGATCACATTCAGCAAAGGGTGTATGTACTTCTACATGGTATAGCTTGATTCCTCTTTTCTCCATTTCCCCCTCCCTGCCTCTAACCTCCTTTCCCAGCTTACTTTTAAAAAGTCTATTTCCATTTTTCCCTTCTTTCATTGACTTTTCCCTTTTCTCTGCCTCCCCCTTTCACAGTTCTCTTTCCTTTTGAACAGTTTCTTCCTATTTCATATTATCTATTATACTATTGGATCCTTATTTACCCTTTCAGTTGATTCTTGCTCACAATGCTGGAGTGCTTTAAAAGTTAGTGCTAATGCTCTTTCTCCTTTCTTTCTGCATCTGTTCAATTATGATGCCCAATATCATAGTTTTAAATAACACTTATATATTGATCACTTCCCAGCCCAGGCTTACTTATATATCCTAGAGTGGAATATGCAACTGCTTTACAATCTAAATTTAGATGTGTGACGGTTGTCATTCAAACTTAGCAAGAACAAAACTATGCAGACTTACTCCTGTAGTCTTTACTGATTCAGAGAATAGGATCTTCATTCTTCTAATGAACTAACTAACCTAAAACCTACTTATTCTTACATATTCACCAACCTGTCTATTAGCAAATCCCAAGGCTGTTTTTAGAAGGTATCCGAAACCTGAGCACAATCACAACACATCTCTCATTATTACCTTAATCAAAGTTAATGTTATTTCTCACCTACAATTTTGCAATAGCTTTTTGTCCCAGCTTCTATATCTGTTCTTACTAAGTCTATTTTTAACAACTTTGTAATTATATGAAGAGGCAGTTTATGTTACACTCTTTTTCTTTAAGCCCCCTAGTAGTTTCCCACATCACATAAAAATTGGTTTTTCTTCACTGTTTATTGGTACATTTTAGGTATGTATTATACTCACGTTCATCATTGAGAATTTGTACCTCTACGTGACATATCTTGACTTTTATTTTTCCCAGCCAACTCGGTCCTTGGCCTACACAGTTATTTTCACCATGATTTTCTTTCCAAACCCATGCTGCTGTTTTCTCCCTTGCTAACTTTGTGCTTGCCATCCTGTTCATCTTCTCACTTCTTCAGCATAGTTCCCGACCTCTGACACTATTTGCACAGAGTGCTTTTCATGGGTGGAGAGGTAAATTTAAATTGTGAGATTTCTCGGTGCATCGTACCACTCCCTGCCTCTTCCTTTTCTTCCTTCAGTCATATCTAGAGTAGTTCTGCTTCCGTGATGGGGGTCTCGGGGCAAAAAGGTGCACGTCACCTTTGGGTTTCAGTCTTCCTGGCTCTAGCATCTGTTGACAGTAGCTTTATGATCTGTTCTTTTCTCGTGAACTTCTATGTTCTCTCTCTCTTTTTTTTTTTCCACAGTCCACTGTTTTTGTCAGGCCTACCATCTCTCCAGTCCACATCGGCCTATTCTTGGTCTTGCGGTGAACTTTCTGCTGCTCAGTCTAGAGAGCTCCCTAGGCTGCTGAAAAGTCATTGATGCCTTCAGAGACTTTTCTGCCAGCAAAGTGTGCCGCTGTCCCCACCCAGACACAGTGATGCCTCAACTCACGAATGCTTCTGTTCATGTCATGTTCAAGTCTGTTCACTGACTCCACACTGGGTCACAAACCCACTGGTGATCTTCCCTACACCAACACAAATGTGGCTGTCTTTCCCAGAATCATGGAATGAATTAAGTTCATGATATGAGGTAACCCTGTGTATGTCCAGAAAATTATTTTCCTCTTGCTTCTGCCTTCTGCATCCTCCTCTTCCTCTTCCTCATCTTTTCTAAGGTCTAAACTACAATCATCTGTTCTACAGCCATTTTCATCTTCACTTGTCTAAAATATATCCCTAAAGTTCTACTTGAGTTCTTTTCTACCACAAAAAGTATTATCATTAGGTTCTGTCCCCTGGAAATGTACACTTTTTAGATCCTGTTGCCTTTCACTCTCAAGTTCTCCATTATAAAAATTGTTTTCATGATTCTCTCCATTTAAAAAAATATATGACTGCATTGAATGTCTGTTCCACTGCAAGTGAGAACAGCACAAGGCCTCCTAATATATGCAAAAGACTTACTGGGACAGATAATTCAGGTGATGTGATGCCAAATTCATTTTGGAAAATATCGGTATCCCTAGTGCAGCTAGAGGCCCTTGGCACAGTTTGGAAAATTGGAATGAACTGACCTGGATCTGAATTTCCAAGGTTAGGTCAGAAGTAATCTACACTATTGTATTAGTAATTTTCCCATAATTGAGACAAAATACCTGACTCACACAATTCAGAGGAGAGATTTATTTTGGATCAGGGTTTTAAAGAGTTCAATCCATGGTTGGTTCACTCCAAGGCAGGAAAAGTAAATAGTGGAAGGGGCTGGCAGAGAAAAACTGTTTCACCCACGGCAGCTAGAAAGGAAAGAAAGAGGAGATGATCCAAGAATGAGAGTCCATCCCTCCATATCACCTCCCAACTGAGCTGCCTCTTTGGACCAGGACCACTAATGAGCATAGCGGCCCCATGATCCATTCAGCTTTTAAGAACCTCATATCTGTGGGACCGAGGATTTAGCTCAGTGGTTCTGGTGCCTGTGTCTTGCAAGTGCAAGGACCCGAGTTCGATCCCCAGTAACCACATACAATACTGGGCATGGAGACACACCCAGCAGCAATTAATACCACATACCACCGTGCCAGGAGTGGTGGCTCATGCCTTTAATCCTAGAACTCAGGAGGCAGAGGCAGGAGGATTGTTGTGATGTGAATTTGAGACTGAGCTCAGGGCCAGCCTGAACCACAAAGCGAGATCCTGTCTCAAAACACCTGAAAAAAAAAAAAAGAACTTCATATCTGAGCATATAGAGACTATTGAGATCTGAGCCATAACGCTGTGCCCTTGATGCAAAAACCTCCTGTCCATCTCACTACACGAAATACATTTAGTTCCTTTCTACGAACTTCCAAAATCTTAACAGCTCCAGCACAATATAAAAGTCTGACAAAATTCTCCTCTGAGATACATGGCAAACTATTAGCTGTGAGACCCTGTAACATGAAAAAGAAAGTTAAATACTTCCAACACACAGCAACAAGAAGGAAAAAGAGGAATAGAAAGCAAAAGAATGAAGTAAGGCTGAAATCCAGCAGCACAAACATTAATTTCTATAGCTACATGCCTGGCCCCTAAGGAAAGTTGTAGCAAGATGTGAGTTCTATAGACATTGAGTGGTCTTGTCCTTTTGGACTTGTCCTTGCAGCCCACATGGCCCTTCCCATGGCTGGCCTTGTTTACTGCCTATGACTTTCCTCAGCAGCCATTCCATATGCCTGGCACATCTGACATTCCAGGGATTCCTCTGCACATTCAGTTTTGCTGTCACAGTGTCATGCACTGACCCACGAGGGATTTCTTGCCTGTGCTTGTCAGCCTTTCTCTGAAATCTAGGTGGAAGCTTCCATGGCTCAGTAACATTCTTGCATTCTCCATCTATGAAACCAGCCCTACCTGCATGGCATCAAAGTCGGCTTGAGCTATAGCCAGGAGCTCTCGGGCCATGGCTGCAGTGACCTCTGTGCATGGATGGCTGACCTCAGGTATGCACTTCGCTGGGGAGCACTTGATGAGCCCCCTAGCTTTCTTTTGAAACCACAATTCTTCACAGGAGCTTACCTTTTTATACCCTTGAGTTTATAATATGTGGCATTCAATTTTTGAAAATCACTCAAAGCATCTATCTTATTGGTTCTATAAAAAATCTTTATTTTCTTTTTAACAACTATTCTTTCTTGCTACCACATTCTCCTTGGCCCCAGTATTATAGGCAATTTTTTTCCTGTTGTACTGTTTAAATATTATTTGGCTCTGCTTTTTTTTTCTGTTTCTCACTATAAATTTCTCTAAAAGCAACCAGCAGTACTTGTCTCATGCTTGAACACTGAGTTGCATTGAAATCTCACCCATCAAATCAGTTAACCTGTCACTTTAAATTTCACTTCATACAAAGTCTTAGGAGATGGGTAAAATGTAGACAAATTCTTTGACAGAATACAACACAAGTGTAACTCGGAAGGTTACATAATTTTCATAATTTTCATTAAAGTCCTGACTTTTATTTAAAACTTCCTGAGCCTGGTCTTTACCATTCACATTCTTATCATCATCCTGGTCTTCTGAGCTCTGACCAGAATCTCCCATCAGCTTCTGCTTACAACAATCTAAAGCTTCTCTTACCACATTTCCAAACCTTTCCATCATCCTACCAACCAATTCCAAAGCTTCAGACCCAAAAAGTAATAGTCACAACGATGACCCCACTCCTGATAACAATTTCCTGTTAGTCGTTTTCCTACAGTGGGACAAAGTTCTTGACACTTGTGAGTTAAACAAAGGGAGGTGGATTTCAGCCCATGGTTTTATAGTTCTCCATCCACTCGATGATTGGCTTTGAGATTTAAACAGCATGATGCAGGAGCAAGGCAAAAGAACACTGTTCTACCTGTGGGAGCTGGGAGGCTGAATGTGAAGGGAATAGAAAGGATAAGAACACAATGTCCACATCATGTCCTCCTTAGTTTTGATCAGGGCCTCTATTCCAGGAGCACATTCACCTAGCACAGATTAATCCACTGATGAGCATAACACTCTATGATCCAGTCACCTTCCAAAAGCTCTGTTTCTATTTTTTTTTGGAGAAAAGTTTATATCTAAATCATGATAACAATGAAATTCACTTCTCTCACATCCAGATAGCTCATGTAGCTTCAGGACTTGAAGTACCTCTTTTTGGCTCTGATGTCATCCGGTCGATGACCTTCTGATGCAGGTGGAAAGGTGTGAATATGCTTACTTTTGGCACTTTTTATTTCAGTCCGTCTATAAGAGATAAAGTTGTTTTCTTGTGGAATATCTCCTTTGTTTTCCTCTTTTCCCCAAATTTGTTATTTTTAACATGTAAAAAGTTCAAAGAAAGAATCTTTTTTCTCCTGTACTTACAAATGTAATTTCTCCTGTGATTCTCTTACACATGTAATCATTTGTCTTACTAAATTTAAACATTCTTTCATGTATATGTTTACTATACAAACATTTGTTAAGCCTTTTATATCAAGCCCTGTGAAGACATTATCTTCCACTTCTTATAGTAGTAACAGTCTAAAAAATATAAAAAATTATGTAAACAACTATTTAAAGTTACTTTAGAGGCAGTCTGTTTGGGCTGTTATAACAAAATATGATAAACTGTGTAAACTGTAAGCAATAGACACTTATTTTTCATAGTTCTGGAGACTAGAAAGTCCAACTTCAAGCAGCTGGTAGCATTGGTGTCAGCTGAGAAACCAATTTCTGGTTAAAGACACTGTTTTCTTACCATGTTTTCACATGGGAGAAAGGAAAAGTGAGCCTTCTTGGGCCTTTTTGGTAATCCCATTTACAGATGTTAGGTTTTCATGCCATTGTCACTTCCCAAAGATTTTACTTACACATATCATATATTGGAAGTTATACTTTAATACATGATTAATAACGGATACAAGAATTCAAATCATAGTAATCTATTAGAGAGAAATGTGTACATTTTTAAGTGAAATACAATGATCGATATTATTCTGAGGAAGGTAGTTTTTGGACCAGTAAGCATAAATATTTTTATAGGTATTTCTCGCTAATTAAGCAATATTTTCACTAGAATTTGATGGGTGTATAGAAGCAAACATCTTTCAGTACTATCAGTTACTGTGATGATTCCGAAGAGTTTCATTAGATTTCTAATTCCATTAGTATATTACTGTAGGACCTATTTCATATAAACAACTGTACGTTCTAATTCTCAATGTATATTTGTAAATTACAACCAGGAAGGGACAGCACCGCAAGTTTACCTTACTATGACTGAGACACCATTTCTGGTTATTTCAGAGTTTTCCAAAAGAAAGTATTTGTACTATTTCACCATGGCAGCTTGGTTACCAAGAACGAGAAGTCTAATTTTGTTCAGAACAGGTTTAATTTCTAGGCATCTAGAAATATCTAGTAGAGTTTAAGAAATAATATTTGATCGAAAGGAACGATGGGTCTAACCAAGATGAAATTTCTTTGGTAAACGTCTCACAAGCAAACCTCAGGCTCTTGTACTTTATTCATACACCCTCCTCATTTTTTTTTCAATTAAAGGAACAGATATAATCATGAAGAGAGGACAAATGTTTATTCACAGCCAATTGCAAGATGGTGCAAGAAGAGGAAAGATAGACACTAGTATCAGAGAGCATCATAAAATCCGCATTGCTCAGTCCATGCTGTTAGCATTTAAGGTTTACACGGAGCAGCAGGGTGTTGCAGCAGTCACATTCCAAAGTGATTTCTCTGCATTCAGAGTTTCAGTCATTACCCAATTTTCATGCAATTCCCCTGGTATTTGAAATATGTTTCAAGGTAGACTCCCCCAGGGCTTTTCCACTCCCATAATAACTGATCTGCAGCGTCCAAAGATAGATCTAAATATCTTTGGCGCAAATTACTTGAAGCCTGCAGAGCATGATTCTCTGTCATCTTCACCACGTTTCACACCTACAGAACTGATAACAGATTAATATCTGGGATGAAAATATTTCATCAGTGTCTCTGGCTGAGGCATCTTGCATTATTTTATCTGGGGCCACCAATGAAAGGAGGAGAAGAACCAGAAAGAAAAAAATTATTTGTACTCAGAAAAGAGAGAAGTTAAAAAAAAGAAGAAGAATTTCCTTTAGTATTATGAGAAAGACAACAAAGCTGGTCCTGGCAAAGTTCTCTGCTCCGATTATGTATACACTTTTATTCAATCATTGTTTTGCTCCGTGTCTGACATTTGGTCAATAGTGCAATCTACCACCGATCAGAATAAAACAGCCACCCCAGAGCACCTTGGAATTTCATTAGTTTCCTTTCAATGTAGTCCTTATAACTAGATGTTTATTTGGAAACACAAATTTAAAGTTCAATTCTGTGACCTGTCAATATTAGTAAAAAGTCAAGGAGTCTAGACATTACTGTAAACCTGATTTTTTCCTTCTTATTTACTTGCAGAAAAATTAAAGGAATGGCAGTAAAGCATAGGAGGCAATAATTCAACAAATGAAATCTTTTTTTAAAAAAAGACTGAAGGCAAACTCTCCTGGTATAGAAGACTCATTTTTCTAAAATTCCAAGTTAGAAGTATAAAAATGAAAAAGTGCACAGAATACGACTTTTTTTTTTTAACACACGGATTCAATGTCTTACATAATGTAAAAGATGTCCCACGTGAAGGTTGGTGGGAAAACACTGGAATCGATACACAATATTATTCGCTACTGGGAGGCTGTACAGTGTGGTGTAAAAGACACGAGTCTTTTATAGAGTTTGGACCTACCTCGGGTGTGAATACTGGCTTAATTCTGTATGCACTGTGGCTTTTGCATAACTTCTGACTACGCTTTAATTTTCTTATTCAGAAACAGAGGTACATGATACCTGCCTTGATCACCTGGAGGTCAGATGAGATAGAACAGGATACAACAAAAGCCGACACATACTCAGCCCCGAGTGTCGACTTCTGCTCCCTCCTTCCTGTCCTTGTTCAGTAATCGCGGTAAGAGTTGGCTGGAGATCTTACTACTATAAAACTATTTTATTCTCCCTCTCACATTCTTTTCTTATGGAATGATGTTTTTCATTAAAGATGTATTTGGTACTGATTGAATTAGTATGTTTTAAGGCTGTAGGAATAAATGAATGGATCAGTTAAAGAATCAATGAGAAATAACATCCTTATAAGACTAAGTTAAATGTTTCCGGCAACAACATATTATTTTAGCTGGTTCTAAGGAAAGAAATGATTAATTAGAAAATTCTCTTTTATTGGGCCAATACTTTTAAAAATATAGTGTACTGAAGCAATATGATCCAGGCATGTTTGTAATGCTATAAATAGTCATAAAGTATTATCTGTATCTGAGTGAAAACAAATCCTAATGAATTTATAAAAGTGACCAAAATACTAATGCAACAGTAGAATTGGAAACTTAAAGTTTCTTTGTAATATCCTCTTAATTGCTTAACACATTTCTAACTACTCTCCTTTTGTACTATAAAACATCCATGTTCTGTCTCCGTGCACTTTTCTTTTATTTTATTTTGTTTAGAGTCATTTATAAATTACTGTGCACAGTTATTTATATTTTAATTTATATTTTATATTTTAATTTTGATCTTAAGTTGCAGTTGTTTGTGTTTCAAACAAAGTAAACGTTATTTTATATTTTACTGATATGAAGATTTAGGAAATTGCACTTAGATTTGTTTTAATAGTTCATAAAAAATTTTAAAAGAACATTGTGGTGATAATCACCTTAACAGTCTTGAATATTTAAGGATATTTCTTTATGTATTTATATTTAAATGAAGCTTTATTATAGTGATTTTACTAATCCATTATAATTATAAGTAATTCATATTAGTGGGACTTACAATGTGCTATGCATTTTTCTGATTTCTTTGTGCATTTAATCCTTGTAACAAATAGTATGAGGCCACCAGTGTTATTATTCCTATTGTAATGATGAGAAATCTAAGACACAAAAAAACTAAGGCCAGAACAAGGGTCTGAATCAATGTTGTCTACCTCTAAAACCTGAGCTCTTATCCACTATTAATAAACTAACTGCCTCTGTAAATATCAGTGTCTCCATCTTTCTATGCGATGAAAACTCCAAAAGAAAACAATGTATCTCTCCCAGTGTGATCTACTAACAGAACTGACATAAGGAATAAATCATTAAACATGTAATACATTATTATTTTTATAAGATAAGATGACTAATGTCATGACTTTCAAATTTGCATGAAAAATAAGCATTTAGCAAAGTTAAAATGAAGCACAGATCCAGAAATGGAAAATTCAGGAAGATTGAAATTTTATTCTGCATATGGAATCTAGACCCTAGACCTCACTGCCTACTGTGAAATTCTTCCTAAGAAATCTGCAGGACCAGTGCTTCTTTTCCTCTCTTTGCATTCTTTCTCTTTCTTAAGTGTCTTCATGGTTGCGGTTTTGGCTCAGCTCTCCAGAGTCCCAGCAGGAGGCTCGGAGTGACTAACTTTTCCAAGGCAGATAAAATGCCCAGAAAAGTCTCACAGATATTTTTCAGAGGAGCTGAGAAGAAACCAGAAAATATCTAATCTCTCTCCCCTTGAGACTTAAAGCTGTGAGAACCATGGTAGAACGGAACCGCAGGGGCCACTGGGAAATACCTGGAAGGAAGACGGCTGAGGAAGGCCTTGTGAAGACACGCACAGGCCCGAAATGAAGAGAAGGGAGGAATCCTGGGGACGCTTTAGAGCCCCTGATTCCACCCCTCCCCTTGTCTTCTCCATACTCCAGCTGTACCAGTCGTCTCTGATGGGCCACTTTATCAGCTTATTTCTTCCTCAGGAATTTGCCCATCTGGTTTCCTTAATCTAGACTCTGCATTCCTCAGAATTTTTCAAGGATAGTCCCTTCTTACACTTTTTTGTCAAAATCCCATTTGAGTTGTCATCTCCACTCGAGGGACTTGGAAGACCATTAAATCTAAATGGATCCCTATACCACCCACTCACTAATTCTGAGCCAACGGTACTAATTTTCCTCAGAGAACTTTGTTGTCTCCAGCCTTGCTTGTCTCTATCCACAGGAGTGACCCTTTGGATATGAGAGAAGGGACTTTTGCTCCCCCTCTGCTGTGTCTCAGAACAGGGCAGTGGGCGGCCACATCAGCACTGTGCAGCCAACGTGTGTGGGAAGATCAAATAGCAGGCAATGGACACTTTTTTTTTTCTTTCTGTGAAAGAGCCTCAGTTGCTGGCACCCACGACTAATTCTTGTTTTACATTAGGTGAAATAATTGTATTCAGAGGAGTGTTTAGAAAATGTGTAAGATATGGATTAACAAAATCTGTCATGAATGCAGAAGATATTCTTTCCATTTTATAGAGGAATTTTACAGAGAGAACTGGGAGATCCAGGAGAAATGTGTAAATTCCTAGATGTATAACTTATTAAAACTAAATCAAAAATGGCAAAGCTTGAACAAACCAATAATAAACAAGGAAATTCAGTCAATAAATCTGAATCTGGAACTCTGAAATTTTAGTGGTGAAGGAGGAGAAGAGACAGCCACAGAGAGATAGACAAGGTAGGAGCAGAAGCAGTTTTCATGAGGCATGTGAGAGATTTACCAGAAGCCAGTAAAAAAAAAAAAAATTATCTGGAGAACTCATTTATGAAGAGTCTAATTTAGAAAAATCTTAATTTTCATGTTATTTATTCTAAACGATCTTGTAAAGTGAAGTGATCTCATGACAAAATTTTAGGAAAATTCATCTGGCATTACTATCCTATCTAAGAATAAGGGTAATGAGAACACGAGGAACAAAGTCTTACACGCACCTCCTGGAAGGAGGCGTTGACTCCTTTGGAAAAGAGGACTGCAGGCAGAAGGGAACAAAGATACGCCATGCAGACTGGACTCTCGATCTACTTTGCCTCATAGAATATGGGGATTACTTCTCGGCTTCTACTTTAGAATGAGTGAGAAAAGGAGAAGACTAGTGAAGGAAGAAGCACAATGGTCAGAAGGGCAGTGAGTTCAGCGATGACCACTTGGTGAACTCGGTATTGATCCCCTAAGGTAATGGTCACACGAGTAAATAGAAAGTCTCTACTGGCGGTTCTTCATTCAGGAATTCAAGCAAGAGGCCTAGGTGTGAGGTACAGGGGCAAACATCTGCACACCCCAAGATTTCACAGATTCCCAGGCACAAATCTGACATTTACCAGCAAGGTGTCAAAGTCTCACAATACAGTTCATTATTAGTTTCATTTATGCAAAAGCTTATAAAAATATTTAATTAAGTAATATTAATACATTTTATTTGTATCAGTGCAGTGATAAAATAGAGCTCATTATTTAGTTTCATAGAAGACAGAACTCAATGAAGACAAATGCACCTAAGTTCAAGAAAACAATAGCAATGGTCCAGAGATTGAACTAAAGTAGTGACAATCAATTGTTAGAAAGTGAGCAAAAGGCAAACAATGAGTCTAGGGCAAGGGACCTAAGGTTCGTAGCTCCCTCGACCTATCACAGGTATGACGTGTCCATGTGTGCGTGGTCTGTGCTCACTCAGTAGCTGCTGAGTTACCACGTGTTCCTCACGGCTGGATCATGGTAAAAACTGTGTTTTCTCCATGTTGTGGTGACAGAGAGTGCATTCTCTAGCCAAGCTTTCTCTCTGAGAATCTGATCAATCCTCTCTCTCCTGCCTAAGGGGATCAATTAAAAAGTAATAAGGAAAGATGTTAATTTAACTTTCACTATCCATTTTTCCTTATTTAGAAATAGCATGATCATTTTTTAGAAATGAAGAAATAAAATCACACAGAACCAAGTTTTTTTTTTTTTTTGTCGTTTTCTGAACAATGCAAGAAGTGAGATGGCAGCATTCACTCAAATTCTGAAGCTGTCTTTGCATCTCCTTGCTACTTAAGACGGATACAGAACCTTTCTCCACATGGGTAATTATCCACTTGATTCTCCACATCTACAAGCTGAGCAAGTAAAACAAAGGTGAAAAACATATTCTCAGTACCCTGGGTCCCAAATCTATGTATAATGAAAAAAATATGCATTATTCATATTTCCCTCAGTATTTTCCCATTTTCTATCTTGGACTTCTCTTCCTATTAAACATCACAGGAATGATTTTAATTTTAGTTCTAAGTGGTTGTGGGTATTTAAAAATCCATCTAAAATTAGGCTGATCACATATTATTCTCTTTTAAAATTCCTAAACTGTGCTCCTTTTATTCTTTGACAAACTTTGCTGGAGGGGTGATTCCATCTCTTGAACACTGTAAATAATAGAGTTGACTATGTATTTGAGTAGGTTGACAGCTTCCACTTAGCAAACTTACCCTAAATTCCAAAAACAAACCTCGCTGACAGTTGGCTGACAGCAGCTGAGATGACAACAGAAACACTTTCAAACAGTCACAAAAACAGTTAAGCTAGCACACGCAACAGTGCAAGCCTGTTCTTTTTAAATGATACATAAAGGAAAGCAATAAAGGAGAAAGAGGCAACATGCCCATTAGGTACAGCACAAAGTCCTGGCCTATTGCAGCAAGTTATTTACAAAATCAAGTTAGAGTGCATCCTTTGTCCTTACCAGCAGGTGCAGCTATTAAACAGGAAACATTCACATATAATATGGCCTTGAGGGAAAAAATAAATAGACACTTTCCTTTCCCATCCATCGCAAATGCCTAACACTGGTGTGATAATTTAATAATTCAGTTTCATTTGCCAGGAAAAAATTAGCCATTTATTTGGAGTCTTAAAATCACCAGCCTGAATGCTTATGCGTGAATCGAATCTTATGCTGTATATTTACTTAAGAGAAATTTCCTTTTTGGTCTTTTTTTATACGGTTAGTTTTCTTCCAAGTATTTAACAGAAACCCAGAGGTGGAATATTGGAAGAAGGGGAGTGGAGACACCTAGACACTGCATTTCTCCAGGACCCAGGGAAAGTGTCCTTCACACGGAGACTGGCTTGAATGGACCCGCGGCCCCAGGGTGAGTGAGCGCTGGATGGTGACAGCTGCACAGCCGTCCTGACAGAGGGACGATGGGTCAGTGGGTGTGGAAGGCACACCGCGCATGAGCAACGTCACCGCCACTGCGACGGAAAGAAGAAGAAACCAGACAGCGTGAACTTAAGGCGCAGACAGACCCATGAGATCTAACTGGGAACGGCGTAGGATGAAAGTCAGCAACAGTAACGTCGCATAAGAACGAAAAGGGAGGACAGAAGGAGCAATGGTATTAAATGCCAAGGATTGATTATCTGCACTCTGAGAGGCTGAGGCAAGAGGATTAAGACTTATGTTCAATCTGGGTAACTTTGCAAGATGTTGCCTCAAAATAAAATTCATATAGGGTCTGGAGATGTCGATCAGTGTGAAGGCTCTAGGCTCGGTCCCCAGTCTATCAGTAACACACACACACGCACACACACACACACACACACACACACTAACACACCACGACACTGTTGAATTCAGGAATGAGAAGAATAAAGAAAATGCATAAAATATAAAGACAGACTGCAGTGAATAGGGTCAACATAAAAGGACAATTGAAATTAAACTTTTATTAGCGTTTGAGGTACAAATGGCGGGCACTGTTTAGATTGGCGCAAAGTCAGTGGTGCTGGGGAGAAAGATGTCACACGGTGACTAATGAAAGCAAAAGTCTGTGTCTTGACGGTAAAATTAGTAATTGTAACAGAATCCTATGAGAAATGGTAACAGCAACCATTTCAGTGCTTAAACAAATTAAGATCAAAGTATACAGTGAATGTTTAAATTAAAAAAAAATTATTACAGTGCAAGATTGATCTCGCTGAGTGCTTCTTCTTTCTTTGAGTACAGCTGTTCCATTGCTCTTGCCACTGTCTCGGTAGTTTGGAAGTCTTCTTTGTGTCTTTGTGCGGTGTGATAAAACTCCACTCAGTGCTGCCCAACTCACTAAATCAGGCCCGGGGAGACTTCTGGGTCTTCTTAAGAGTTAAAAAAGCCATAAAAAAATAAATGTTTGGAATCAAGGTAGGACAGCAGTGTAGAGGCATCGTGATGTGACAACTCAAGACCCTAACAGAAGGACACTTCCAGAAGAGCTTCAGAAAGTGGTAAGAAGGTTGTGATAAGTATATTTGAAGAGGGAGATTATTTTGAGGGTGTAAATGACAGTGTATCTTTTTATGTTTTTTGTTTGTTTGTTTGTTTTGTTTTTGGAGACAGGGTCTCACTTCGTGGTTTTTAGGCTGGCCCTGCGCTCAGCCTCCAACTCACATCACAGCAATCCTCCTGCCTCTGCCTCCTGAGTGTTGGGATTACAGGCGTGAGCCACCATGCCCGGCACTGTGGTATGTGGTACTGATTGCTGCTGGGATGAGTCTCCACGCCCAGTATTGTATGTGGTTACCGGGGATCGAACCCAGGTCCTTGCACTTGCAAGACAGGTACCAGAACCACTGAGCTAAATCCCCGGCCCTTTCAATGTATTTTTGAAAAAATTTAAATATTCACTGAATTGTTGGCACATCCTATGTGCCACGTGCTGTTTTGAGCTCTTGGATTTTCTAGTTTAATTATCTCACACATGTACATGAGCTGGATAATACTGTCAATGCAGTTTTACAAAGTAGGTGTAGATATGTGAGAAAAAAATTAACCAAAGCTACAGAGATGCCAAATGGAAGAATGAGGTGTTGGGTCGTGTAATCTTCCTGAGCCCTCTTATGCAGAGGAGGAAGAAAAGCAGGATAGAAAAATGTGGTAAGAAGAGATTTAGAAGCTGAAGATTGATTTTATAGTCAGATTTTCCCTCCTTTGGTCCTTTCCTGCTCGGTATTTCCACACAGCATCTAGTGTTCAAGACAGACTTGATAATGAGATGCACCATAGATCGTATAATAAAGAGGTTTGACCAGACAGTTGGCAAGGTTGTCTGTGGTTATAACTAAATAATTTAAAATACATAGTTTTTCAAATTTTTTGTTCTAGCATTTGATGGTAATAATGAAATATAAATTAGATGTCAGTGATCAAGCAACAATGGTAACCTTGGTACGTAATCTTTACATTTTTTTCTTGAGCACTGATATATTTGTTGCACTCAAGCCTGGCCCGTTCTCCATGGACCTTGGGACATTTTTTGCACTTTCCTCTCTCTATATTGTGCTGGTTACTGGAAACACAGTGCTGCTTAGTGGCTTATAATAGGGAAAAATTTCTAAAAATTAAGTTTATTGGTACAGTTTAAATATCCATTATGCTCACATTTCTCATTGAGGACTTGTACCTGTACATGATGTATTTGATTCTTGGTTTCCTCATTCCCCTGGCCTCTCTTCAGCCCCTGCAGCCCCCTATTTTTAAAATATTTTAAAATATTTTTTAAGCTGTTTCTATTTTTCCCTTTTTCCTTTCAAATGTTTTCATTCTCTTGTTTGCTTTGCTCTGTCCCTCCCCAGTTCCTATTCCCCTTTGAAGGTTCACTACACTCTTCACAATCCCTATTGTACATTTTGGACCTCATTTACACCTTCAGTTTCTCACAGGAGAGGAATTACACAGACGTCATATTTACGGCATTTACACAGACATCATATTTATTTCACTTACGAGCATGCCTCAGTGTGGATCCATTTAGCCATATAAGTGTCTAATTTATCATTCTTTATGGCTGAGTAATACTTTACTTTCTACAAAAAAAACCCCTACCATCTTCTTCATCCAGTCTCCAATTGATGGGCACTTGGGCTATTTCCAAGATTACACAGCTATTACAAACTGTGCTGCTATAAACATGGGTGCACATATGCTGCTGTGGGGTGATGCTTTTAATTCTTCTGTGTATATACCCAGCAGGGAAATAGCAGGGTTTTTTAAGAATGCAAAACAGGGTTTCATAACTTCCTGGCAATGACACACGCTATATTACTCCATGTTATGCAAGGCAAACAACTAATGTTCTGTTTTAATATCACTGGATTGTTAAAATGTTATTGTAATGTTAAAAGATAATTCTGTGGATAAAACGAAATCAGAGCAGTGGATAATGTGTTACCTATACACTGCGCGCTGGTGCCTACTCTCATCAATGTTAAACGTCACAACCTTAAAATATTTGCAGTTTAAGCTAATTTGCAAAATTGAATAGAAGGAATTTAGATAAAAATTATGCATGAAATATTATGCTCCTCTTCTTGCCTATAAATATCTTTGATATTTTCAGCAAAGGTGCTATTACTTTAATCAACCTCGGATCTGTGAGATAAGACAGTTTTCATCTATTCAAGTTTTTGTCAGTTTAACGCACATTGAAATCTGAAAATTTGAGTATTTAGAGATGAAATTGCAAAAGATTTAATTAGAATATCTTAACAGGTAAGCAATCAACTGCCTATCACAACCTTATATGCTACTTTAGTTTTTCCACAATATTTTCCTCATATTTATACAAGTTAGAATAAAATAAAACTACTTAAAATTGCAACATATATACTCAAATAATAAATTATAGGCAAAATAATAGATATTATAGACATTTTCTATTTGAATATTAATTTTCTGGGTATGTAAAGATCTTAGAGATTACGTATTAAGGATTTCTAATCCAATATGTGTGATGATGTGGTATTTTTTACTAGCACATGTTTGCAGTACATGCGTTTTACAATCATCTTGGGAAGTGGGAAGTGAGTACATGGACACACTGTATCTCATTTTTTTTTTAAATTGAAATCTTTATTGCTACATCTTGGAAACAACCCAAATGTCCATCAACTGGAGACTGGATAAAAAAGCTGTGTCTCATTTCTTTTTATGACCTCATTCTCTTCCACCCCCCCTCTAATTTCCCAATTCAGATTTTCATTTTCATTTATATTTTATACTCATGTTTATGGCATATAGCATTTATGGTCATGCAGCTTTTAGTTTCTTATACATGACATGTCTTTTTACTACTTATTTCTCCTTTCCTTCTCCTCCCCTATCGCTTCCCTAGTGCAATAATGGAATACTACTCTGCTATAAAGATGGACAAATTTGACATATTTGTCAGAAAATGGAGGGAAATAAATCAGGAAGCTAAGCTAAATGCCATGTGGTGTCTTTCACTTAAGTATGGTACAGTACAAACAAGCAGAGTCATAAAGGATGAATATAAGAGTACAAGTGGATGGCTGTTTGGTATTTTAAAAATGACATAGGGAAAATTTATCAGAAAAAGTAAAATGAAGAAAATAAAATTAATATTTCACTTTTAAGTACATTCAAATATAGAGTATGGGACACTAAATAATTCTAAGAGTACTAAGAGATAGCATGAATATTTTAGTTGACACTATAAAATAGTTATAAATGGATATTATGATATTGACTTTGAACCCATTCTCCAAAAAGCCAATGGGAAAGCAATGAGAGACAATGGAAGACAAATATATCTACAGTTTAAAAAAGACAAAATTCTCTCATTTTTTCTCTTTCTTGCTTCACTTCTGTTTGTTACAAATAGAAAGCAATATCGGGAAAGGTTCCAAAACATGTCTTAAATTTTAATTTTAAAAGGTCCATTTTAGAAAAACTAAGAAAACATATTAATGTAAGACAAAACAGTTTCCAAAGTTCTTCCCTTACAAAGCTTTGGATAGTATTTTGCTGCATTTTCTTTTACAGTCTTTCAATGTTTAGTTTCATTGTGGAGTTTTTGCTTTTGATATTTTTTTGTTTTTTGTTTTTTATTTTTTGCTTTTGCAATTATATTTTGGTATTTTGAAATTAGCACTTAGAAAGAGTTCATAGTAGAAAGTAGAACAACATTAGGTCTTTCCAGAGGGTTAAATTAGGCAAGATGTGAGATGGAGGATCATGGAATAAAAAGAGGTAGACTCATTTGGACAGTCTAGATTTATACTGACTGTGCTACTGGAAAGTTTGCTTGGTGATGCTAAAGCAAGTGGCTGTGGTCCGCTCAGACACTGAACACCCAGGCCAACCGAGGCCTCACTGCCTGCACGTCAGTGGATACCTGCCAGGTGAGACATCAGAGTTCTCACAGCTTCAGCTATGAAGGGGCCTCCTTCCCTCTTGCTCTGTTTTCTTTGGCAGGAGTGCTCACATGCAAAAGAGACTGAGAAATCTGGGAAAGCATATGAAATATTTGGTGGGTATCACACTCTGTAACATGGGTGGGCAACCAAAGTGCAGAGGTTTATGCTTTTGTGGAGGTAAAAGAGCCTAAGTATCAAGGTAGAAGTTTGGTTGAGCTGCTCTGATACCTCATCTTCTTTTTAAAAACGTGGTGTCATTTGCTACTGTAGATTATTTTTGGCAATTGTGTACATAATAATAAGTGTTAAACATTATTTAATTATTATATATTTTTTTCTACACACATTTATATATCCAGGATAGGTAAGTGTCAGAGAATATTTCACCCACAAGTATTGATTTATCACTGAAGTTTAGTCCGCAGGAGAAACTGGGATTTCTGAACTGTTATTTTGATACATTAGTTGTGTATGTTCACAAAAAATGGTATCTCACAATTCTATCTTTACTTTAGTGGAACTACATCATGAAAGCTCCTATCCTCATGACTTGTAGTTCTATACATGATAAAATTCAAGCTTTTTTTCATGTTTCTCTAATATCTAGACTCTGCTTACTTCACCATTTACCTCCTACCTGATATTTTATGATCTCAAAGTATTTTTAGTTTCCTCTTTCTTCAAGTAATTTTGCCTCACTAGTTTTTGCATGGATCATCTTTCTGAATGACAGACTCTTTTAATCGAATACACCCTTTTCTCCTTATGAATTCCTAGTGATGACCCAAGACTTACTTTAGATATTATGTTTTCCCAGAGCATCGTGTGGTCTCAGCTGCACAGTAGATTATAACAGTCTTTATATGACCATCCCACAGGAGGTGGCAAGCTTTCCATGGCCTAGCGATAGGTCTAATTTATGTCATGACCCCAGTACTTACCCTAATCGTGAACTTGTGTCAGTGAAAGATCACTCATCAGAATGAGTAAGCGAAACACTCTGGAAATCTTTCAGGTTTTTTTTTCTTTAACATAATCCTTAATGGATACCTTTCAAACTGTTCTCTCCCTCCTTTTAATTTTACTAATTGAACAGAAGCTCTTGTAAAGTTGAAGATTGTACACAGTATTATTTCAGAGTGACTTTAAATGAGAGGGAATTTTGTACCATGTCTAGAAGACTGCTGTCTGCATCTTGGCATAGAGGGGTCAGTTAACTTTAAAGTGTGTCTCTGTGGGCGTGTTCTACTCCCTCCTACCCTAGCAGGCCTTTCAAACTCCCGTGCTTTCCGAGAGCCAGAGTGCAGAACCTATGAAAAATGAATTATTAATGTCTGATTTCCACAGCAATGGAATATTTTTGTTCACAGAGTCACATTTCTCCCATACTTTCAAACATTCTTTATTAATATAAAACCCTGACCCTTTAGTAAGATGTTTTTTTTTTTGAATTACAGATTTTCTGACTTTAATAAACATACTGCTGTTATTTCTAATAGGCAGAGAAGTTCACTTTGAAAAGTTTGTTGTCTGATTAGAATCAAGACTACCACTGCATAGTGAAAACTAAATATATAAATAAGACTAAACATTCCTAGGCAGTGAATGTAGTTTTCTAATAAATTCAAAGAGGTGCTTATTATTGTTTTTTTGAAAGAGGATCTCTCTTAGAATAGAGGGCTGCATGGCAAAAGGAACATTAATGACATCAGAAGATAGTGTAGATATTTTTGTTGTCTTCTATCTTACAATTCTTACATTTCTCAAGCCCACTTGTGGGTTTCCATTATTCTTTTTACTATTTGGTTTTTTCTGTAGCATGCTCAGATGAGTAGAAAATATCTCTGTGTCAGTAATTTGGCATTTAAAATATCAAACCATTCAGAATTCCTAAAGATTAAATCAGAATTATAGTTTGGGTCCAGATGTCTCCCAAAGCCTCAGGTGATTAAAGATGGGGCTTTTCAGAAATGACTTGATCTAGAGTGTGTGAGGCTGGAATGAAGTGTGTGAGGCTGGGATCAAGGGTGTGTAATTACTCGATTAGTTTACATATTGGTTTGGCATAGTTCTGGGTATGGATTTGGTGAAGGCCTTCCCTGGGTATGAGTGTTACTCATGCGAAAGGTATATGGTTTGGAGAGAATGTAAGGGGCAGAGAGAGAGAGAGAGAGAGAGAGAGAGAGAGAGAGGCTGTCACTGATTGCTGCTTCTTCAGTACTTCACTCTTTTTCTGCCTTCTGCTTACCATGAACTGTTTCCTCTGTGATGCCCCTCTTTGAGCCAGCCAATTCTGCACACTGGGATCTACAATAAACATTTCCTCCTTAAACTTTGAGTAGTGGAAATTTTGTCTCAGCGATGACAAAAGTAGGATAACCTGGTTTAAATTGTTAGCTAACATTTTAAATGAATTTCAAGACTCCTGATTATATGAATATCTCAAAACTTGATTTTTTATTTGCTATTCCAGTTATCTCAGGAGATTTTGAATGCTTCTGTCACTTGCATGAGCTCAACCTCAGCTATTTACAGGGCCTCAAAATCCAAATAGCAATTAGCATTTACCTTGCACTGGGTTTTAATTTTTGTACAGCAAATGTAGTTAATGCAGTAGTAGCTATATTGTTTTGTTAATTGGTAGAAGGATAATCATGAGTGTTGCCACCTAATCTTTCTGTAATGGGCTGGCATCATAGTTATTTATTCAAATGTTTTTTGCAGGTCATTTATTAATCCATAAAGAAAGAACATAATTTTCCAAGTGTACCAGATAATCAGAATCGAAATACAGTGTCTCATTCTAATAAAGGCTTTTACAAATCTGAAGATGATTTGAAGTGTGTCCTTTTTCAAACTAATCTCCACTTGAGTGGATTTCATGTCTTGGTTCCAAAATGGATGCCATCTAAATGATACCTCTTGATGTCCAAAGAGTATTTAAGGCCTTCATTCCTATATCAATGATGCAATTTGCCCAGGGGCTTTACAATTAAGGCTGCTTCAGTGACTATGCTAGTCATCACGAGGAGCATCGCAGAGAGCTTCTCCGAGGTCCAAAGCTTTGTCGGATTTTTTTCCTCATTATTACATACTTTCTAGCCTTAAATAGGTGGCATTGACTTAGTGAAGCTTCAGAGTGCCACTAATCAGCGTGCGTCTTCCTAGTTTCCTTTTTTTCCCCCATTATTTCCATCTGGTCAGAACTTATACAATAATTTTAGGCAAAAAACAATTCTCCAAAGTAGGGTTTATCAATATGAGTTCAAGTTTACTGTATTCTCAGTGAAATATTAGGGTATGAGAATGAACATGTTAAATATCATGAAATTTATCTTAAATCACTGCTTCCTTTCTGGTTAGACATATGACACGAACAATAGGAATCTTACTTAAATGGAGAAACATGATTAAAGCAGTTTTCTCGGCCACCAATGTCTTCTTTTGTGCATACAATGAACTGGTTTACTAAATTTGGCCAAACCATCTCAAGTTCTGACTTTCAGCTTATTTGCATGTTTTCAATATGTGTCCTTCAAAATACTGGATAGTTTTATACAAAAATTCCCAAGCATTTTCAAGGAGTGATAAGTATGTCTACAGGTTAGAAAACCCAAGTGCACAATGTTTAAGTAATGTAGCCACTGCCATTCAGGTAGTTTTCTAAAAGGTCTTGATGTTTCCACAGACCTACGCAGAGATTCTAATGGGATGAGCATAGAACATACGTGTGTCTCTCGGGAAGAGGGCAGATCAACACCAGTGTGGAAAGTAGGCCTAAGATTGGTAGTAGAACCCAGAAAGATGCATAAAAGGAAAGACCAGTGTAGATGGCAGTCAGAATCAAATCATCCTGTTCCAGTGGGACTCACGCACTGTCACTAAGAATATTCCAGATTCTCCCTACAGACAGGCCTGACTTCCATCATGCCAGGTGTTGGTTACACTAGGCAGCAACACAAGAAAGAATAAGCTCAGAGTCTGAAGTCACATTCTGGAAATTCTTCTTTCCTTGTTTACCAAATACGTGTCATTAATACTTTTACTGAATCCTACTTTTCTATTTTGCAAAGATATTACATCTACCTCTACTTAGATTACATTCAATAATAAACAGAAGACACTAAGCACAGCTTCTGTTGCCTAATATGTGCTAAATAAGTGCTGACTTTCGTATTTTATTCACATTCTTTCTGGTTTATTTCTTCTGCCAACCAACAAATAATATTTTTTTCATAATTCTAATTTGAGGTTCTTCTTCGTGATAGGATTACCTTTGTATGTTTCTTCTCAGTTTATAGTAACAATGACATCTTATTGTTCTAACCTTTTAGTGCTCCGAATAAGTGCAGAAGTCAACAAAAGTGTTAAGGAAACTACAAACAACAGGATTGGGGAACAAGATCTTTATCCACAACACTGTGGAAAGCAGGTGGCCTCAGCATTTTCCAAATCTTCCCTTTCTATTTCGCTGTGAATGGTGCTGATGTTCATCTAGTTTGAGAAAAGCAATTGCTTTGTTACTCTGCATCAGTCTTCACTGTTAGCAGCATCTGAGACTGTTGAGCAAGACATTTTTTTTTTTTTTTTGAGACAGGGTCTCGCTTTGTGGTTCAGGCTGGCCCTGAGCTCAGCCTCAAACTCAAGTCACAGCAATCCTCCTGCCTCTGCCTCCTGAATTCTGGGAATACAGGTGTGAGCCACCATGCCTGCACTGTGGTATGTGGTACTGATTGCAGCCAGGCGTGAGTCTCCACACCCAGTATGGTATGTGGTTACTGGGGATCGAACCCAGGTCCTTGTGCTTATAAGACAGGCACTGGAACCACTGAGCTAAATTTCTGGTCCTGACCAAGATATTCTTGAATTACCCTCTATTTCTGTTTCTTCAAGATCATAATTTTAGGCTCTCCTCCATTGCTATCATGCTGTTCACCCATTAATTCCTCTTGCAGTTTTCTCCACTGAATACTAGCAACAATATAGACATTCGTTGGGATATGATTGGGATCTCTGTGTTTTTACACGTTGGGTCCATTTGGTTCATGTCTTTAAGTATTCTATGTACATTCATTGGTCTTATTACTTTGAATAAGGCCAAATTCTCTGTGTCATCTCATATTACTGACCACTTATGTTACTTCTACAAATGAGATTTTTAAAAATTATTTTGAGGGCTGGGAATTTATCTCAGTGGTTCCGGTACCTGTTTTGCAAGCGCAAGGACCCGGGTTTGATTCCCTGGTAACCACATACCATACTGGGCGTGGAGACTCACCCCAGCAGCAATCAGTACCACATACCACAGTGCTGGGTGTTGTGGCTCATGCCTGTAATCCCAGCACTTGGGAGGCAGAGGCAGGAGGATTGCTGTGATGTGAGTTGGAGGCTGAGCTCAGGGCCAGCCTGAACTACAAGATGAGATCCTGTCTCAAAAAACCTAAAAAATAAAAAATAAATAAATAAAAATAAAATTGTTTTGAACTAGAAGACCAAAACAGAACTTTAAATCATATTTTCTGTTGTTCCTTTCACTCATCTTTGTCAGATCAGCAGATGATCTAAACCAGAAATCCTGCTTAATTTCATATTTTCCCATACTCTAGACTGCTCTGTGCTCACACTAGTGTGCATTTTGGATCTGCAGTTTGTCTTTGTCACTACCACCTTCCTACGGTAAGTCTCTTTCTTCTCTCTCTCTCTCTTGAGGCCCAGCAAGTCTACTAACCTTTCTCTCTGCTTCTGCTTGTTCTTTCTTCTATTGAAGTCTACACATAAGAGGTCTTCTAAAACAAGTAAGCCCTGCCCAAGTCATTCCACCCTGACGTTTCTCTTGCTAAAGGTATTCTAGTTCCTTGGGCTCTTTATTTCATCCTCAGTTTTACTATGTACTTTTTGTCTTCGAGATCTTAGAAATCTCTCTGAAGTTCTAACTCAGTCTTATTCTTCAGGCCTGAGATCAAACATCATCTTCAGTGATGACTTCGTAAAGTGGCTTCTTACTGATGATAGGCAATAATAGAAATACTTCATTGTCTTACTTTTTTCTTGCCATAGAGGTTGACTTATCATTTTAAAAAATTGTCTCTTTTCTCCCATTCTCTTTCCCAAGTACCATAAGGGCAAGAGCTATATCTGATTTTTTCTTTTTAAATTCTAGGGACCTTGTGCTTCTGAGTTCGGCACGGTGGCACTGAGCTCAATCCTTGGCACATTGTATCTGACTCTACACCACTATATGGCAAGTATTAGTAAGCATCTGGTCTCAGCTGTAATCATTCATAGTTAAATACATACTAGACAGTTGTTCAATGAATAAATGAACATATGAATGATGTATTGCATTCCTATATCTAATAAAACTTCAAATTAAAGCTCTCCTATTTAATTAACCCCCAGAATCATTGCCAACCCTAATGTCATTGCCACCATTATCTCTTGTCTGAATCACTGCGATTACATGTACTAAGATTCTCTCTAAATAGTTATAGTTTTGGCAAGTCTGGGTGGGACTTTAAATAAGAAAGAGACCAGCCTGATATGGTGTAACTTGATAGATTTTTGTATTTACATGAAGCTAAAAGACATGTGTGAGGTAATTTGGTGGACCAGGCCTACTCTAACAGGGTGCAGGGTCTCAAACACTGAGTGAACTCTAAAAACTAGTAGTTTCAAAAGTTGTGACACAACTTATCTTATCCTGACAACCTGTGACTGTCATGGAAAGATAATGTTATCTCCTGTGGTGAACTTTTAGGATTTTGTGGGCATTTTTGCCTCAGACTTTATTAGACATGTTAGTACTGTGCCTCTTTCCAACCCCCAGTAGCAAACATTTAGAAAAATACAGTTTATATTTATTATTTTGGAGAAACTTTAAAAAAATATGTCTAAGACAAAATGAGTAGTAGCAACCAGGGGATTCCTGTGCTCAGAGAATCAGAAGGGTGGAGCAGAGGGCATGATAAGGTGTGGTGGGCAGAGCTTTGAAAGTAGGGCTTTATGAAGGACTAAAAGTCATCTTTTCATTCCTCCTAAAATTACATTAAATGATATTCTTCCAGCTGGTCTTTTTACCTAGCATGCTTTTCTTTTTTACACTGAAAAATAGAGTGATTTTTAAAAATCTTCCTTTTTTTTTTTTTTTTTTTGAGACAGGGTCTCGCTTTGTAGTTCAGGCTGGCCCTGAGCTCAGCCTCCAACTCACATCACAGCAATCCTCCTGCCTCTGCCTCCCAAGTGCTGGGATTACAGGCGTGAGCCACCATGCCCGGCACTGTGGTATGTGGTACTGATTGCTGCTGGGCATGAGTCTCCACACCCAGTATTGTATATGGTTAACGGGGAATCGAACATGGGCCCTGGAGCTTGCAAGACAGGAGCCAACCACTGAGCTTAATCTCCAGCCGTAAAATCTTCCCATTTTAAACTTATTCATGGATCCTTGTTGCCATTAGGAAAAGTACAAACACTTTCATTTTCATAAAAGTCCTGTGAGATTTGGCCTCTTTATTTAGATGACTCTGCACTCGAGATCTTGCATGTGTTTGAATCACACCCTGGAGTATCAGTGACATACACTTTATCACTGACTCTGCACATTGTCTGTTCCATGTTAGCCACTGTTAGATATTTATGGAAGGAACCACTATATCAGTTATCTTA
>PVIR01005727.1:60000-70393 GCA_004026965.1 Petromus typicus
AAATTTTCGTATTTTTCTTCTAAGGTTTATGTATTCTTTTAAATAATAAAAATGCTCATTGTTAGTAACTAGATTGAATAATAGCTTATAAATTCAAGATTTATATGTTTGCATGTGAATAAAAATGTCTAATTTGCACTCAGAAGACTCAAGCATGAAAATAACTAAAATGATAAGAAAGTATGAGCGTGTATATGTGTTTGTAAGAACCACACATAGGAAACACTTTTAAACATATTAACAAGTATACTTAGTTATCACCTGAAGTACTGAATTATAATTTTTACCTCTCTTTTTAACTCAATAAAAGTTCATTTTATGTAAAGTAGGATATAAATGAGTTAAGTAGATGGACCCGGATCACCGAGGCCAGAGATCTGGAATGAAAATTAAAAAGCAAGCATGCCCGGAGAAACTAAAGAAAACATTTAAAGTGGTGATAATTTTCACAATCACATCCCATTGTTGGATTTCAAAATTGGCAATAGAATGAAAATTAATAGAATACTCAGAGTGAAGTGAGATTTAAATGGGGAGATCTCTTGGAAGAAGTGAAATTGCCAACGAGTATGTAAAACAGGTCAATGAAAAAGCACATGGTGTTCATTGGTGACCTTGCCTTTACGGCACTGATAATTCACTCATTATTTATGTTTGTATACATCCACTGTGAGAGCAAAGGAATATACACATTAACGAGACTGACAGCCTCCCGGGGCTCTTTTCCTATAGCTGCTTTTGCAATGTTGCTAACAGCTATTTATGGGATCTTTACTATGTGCCAGGAGCCATGCTAAATGCTTTGCATACTTCATTATGCAAGCCTTAGATAAGTCTATAAGGTAGGTAGTATTATCTCTAGTGTGTAGATTAAGAACAGAGGTCTACTGAGGTTGCTCAAGGTCAGACTGCTGTGAAGTGGTACAATGCTGAGCTGATAGTGATTGAAATTCAGGTCTGTCTTGCTCAAAGCTCCTGCCCTTTTCCTTCTGCCATGCGACCTGCATCACATCTGTATCTTTATGGCAGGTAGCAGCCCCTACTCTTATATCAAATGGAAATGATAGGATTTAACTACTCTGTCACTTTTGCTCATTTATTGATCAGTTTGACACTCATTAATTGAGTGCTTATTTTGGGCTAAGTGCTTCGAACAAAACTGGAGAAGATAAATATTCTGGGTCTAAATATCTGCATTCTAGTAAAAGGCACAAATCAACAGTTGCCACAAATGTAAAAGATGCAAGTAAGGTATTGATAGCGACGAGAAGAACAAGAACTCAAGACAGGATTTTATAGGAAAGGTGTCACTTGAACTGAATCTTGAATGATGATTTCCTAGTTTGGTAGCTGCCCAAGGCTAAATAGGAAGTGATCCCTAAACATAACGATTTCAGAGACCTTTGAATTGGGTCACCCGGACAGAGTTAAGTGTTCTTTAGGAAGAATAACCAGGAGTAAGATGAGAAATGAACAGGAGTCAAACAACAAAGGATGAATTCATGTGTCACAGAAACAATTTCACATATATTCTTCATGCTGGGAAATTAGCCAGGATGAAATGATAGTGCACTGGATTAGTGTGGCTGCTGGAGATGGAGAAAAAGAAGGGATTCATTGGATATGGGGGTGGGCTGGGGGCTGATGGGAAGTGAGGAAGGAGATCTGGAGATTACTGGTTTGGTGTCATTTACCGAGGTAAGGATTTTTGAGTGGGACAGGGCCCATACAGGAGTGAAAAGCACAGGGAACCTTTGGTGACAGGAAGTTTTGGTGGACATAATCAATCTGTAGATGATGATTAAGGTCATAGGGCTAGACAAAAAAGAGGAGGAAAAGTATTTCATATAAGAGGAGGTAAAAACGGAATCAGATTGTTGATTGATAACTTTCTACGAAAGGAGAAAATGTGAAGGGGACTCTTCCAAAGAAGAGGAGAGACGAGAGGTAGGAGACTCGTAATTTACAAATAAATGACTGAGAGGGAGAGGGAGAAGGCAGAAGAGATGGAGAGGGGGGGTGTAAGAGAAATTATTGCTAAACTATAAAAGTAATGTGTATTGGGAGCCCTCAGATTTATAAACTTCAGATAGCATCAGCCCATTTGATTCAATTCCCTCTAGTTACCCAAAGGGAAGATTCAGTTAGATTTATTCATTTGGAATTTACAGAAAAAAAAAAAATAGAAGAGATGCTGTTTGTGGGCAGAGAGGTACGAACTATTGCATTTAGTTGCTGTGAACTGAAGAAGAAAGAAAAGAAAATTGGAAAGGACTAAAAGACCAAGCAAGACTGGAAATCTTAAAGAAGTATGTTTTTAAATATCTTGATTTAATTCCTAGTACAGCAAAAATCAAAGAAACAAAGAAAGATGACATTCAAAAATGACTCTGAATTTGCCTCTGTGAGTTATGAACGCAGTGTTCTCCGTTCTTCATTACGTTGATGAATGAAACACAGGAAATTTTTCTTCTTTTCCTTCTTTTGTAGTGTTGTCTTTTAAAGTCTGATTTTGGTTTTGGGCATCTGTGGTGGAAGTCTGGCATAGCCCAAAAGAGTATTTAGGATTAAGGTCTGGGTCAGAGATCAATTAAATGGAAGACATTTCAGAACAGGTAAAATCCTTCCAGAAGACAACCAGCAGATTTACTCCCTTTGATCTGGCATTAGCAACACTTCCCTCCTCAACACCAGTCCATATTTTCTCAGATATTTTCACACATCTGCATTGGGAACACTGTAGCCACAGATAGTTTTTGTTACTTGCCTAAAGAAATTTACAATTGCCAGAATGCAAATCCAGACTTCCCCTCTGTGTTTTCAGCCAGGCAGAAACTGACACTTTTGGCCTCTGAAGGGCCAATATCTGTCAATTAAGCATGACTCATTTTAACTGCTGGGTAATTTGAATGGTCTCACAAACGCCAGGGCAGAAGATTGGACCCAGACACTCACGCCGATGACTTTCAAACATTATAATTAACTGGTCTGATTTAAAGCTTCCATCAACATAACTGAGAAACACCCACCTTCAACCCCTGGTTTACCTTCCCATTCATTGAGAGGTTAAAGCTTCGTCATTCTTGACATCTCCTGCAACCTTATATAAGCTCATGATTGTCTGTAAGGGGAGAAGATTGTGCCTGGAATCAGGATGCATTGCGGAGCTGTAGCTCCAAGCTGTATTAGTTGGCTTTCCTAATGATGGAACAAAAGACTCAACACAGTAATTTGAAAAAGGAAAGATTTATTTGGCTCAGTTCTGGAGGGTTTGGTTAATGGCTGAGCCCAAGGCAAAAACTGCGAAGCAGAAGATTGAGGAGGAGGAAAAGGACTCGCCTTATGGAAGGCTGGAAGCAGAGATAGGAGGAGCCCAAGAGCATACTCTTTCACATGCTCAGCAGTTCACCTCTTCTGACCAGGGCCAAACTCCTAATGGCACATTCAGTTCAGGATCCATTATGGATCCAATCTTTTTATAAAAGGCCCTGATCACAGAGAACTTTGGGAACTTTTTAAATCATAATGTTTTAACCCAAAAGGCTCATGTTCATCTTTTTATGCCAGTACATTTAGACTTTCTCCAAGATATAACCCTTCTCCAATACTTTCTTACTTCATGATGTTGGCTTTCGCTCCCTACGGTATAGGAAAGGCACATTTACAAATCACTCCTCATAGTAAGTAATGCATAGTAGCTGCTCAGTAAATACTCCTTCCAATTTGCCACTTTTCACTTCCAGTGTTAAAACTCATAGCTATAAAATATATATACACATATCAAATTTGTTACTACAGTATATTGTAGAAATATATTACATTTTGCACAAAATGTTGCTAACTAATATCTACATTACAGTGAAGAATGATCACATGCATATGTATAAACGTGAGTTTAGGGGCTTACACAGAATGAATGTCTTAGTTATAGCTATAAACCCTTAGATGGTCAACTGCTATAGAAATCCAAGGCGATATTTCCATTTGACATAGTTCTTACTTTCAATTTGATTTGTGAGTTTTGAACAGATGTCTGAAGTCACAGATAATACTAAACACTATATATGCAACGATTTTTGTCTAGACATACATACTTGTGATAGAGCTTATGCTATAGTTTGCGTTTAGATGCCCTTCAATGCCTGATGTGGATGGCAGGGAGCTTTCTTCTTAGAGGTACTTGAAACCTGAGTGTGGGATGCTGGGGTTAAGGACACATGATTACTAAACAACTACATGTGTGTGTTCAGTTGGCATCTTCTTAATCCTCATTGTTTGAATAAGGTAAATGGGTTAGAACAGTGCTGTTAAACTCTCTCTTGTTACCTGTGCTGCCTTGTGGGTGCCATGTTGCTTCTCCTCTGTGATGCTCGTTTGCCATCTCAGCCTGGGAGCCAGCTGATTAGGGAATGAAACCTCTACAAACCGTAAGTCAAAAAAACCTCTTCCTTTTAAACTTTGGGTGTTGGGTATTTTGTCTCATCAACAAGAGAAACATAACTAACACAGTTCACCTTATAAATTAGGTACAGTAGAATATTGACCATAAAAACAGTAAAATGGAACAATTATAATAACATGCTATAATGAAACTTATTAAGGAATGTGTTGTCTTCTCTTGAAAGGGTCAAGGCAAATGTCAGTGCTGACATGAATTGATTTTGATTATACTGTTCCTGATAAACAGAAAATAATTAAACTGAGGAAGAAACAAGTGATTTTGGTAATGATACTTTTATTATATTTTAAAATACGTGGTTTATGAAAAGTAAAATTAAACTACCAACATGTTATCACACTGATGATGTAAAATACAATGTTTTTCAGAAATATAAAAAAATCAAGATGCGAAGTAGCGTTGAAGAAGAATTATTGTGTTTGTGTCTGTATGTTTTACATTTTTCTTTCGTCCTCTTCATTCTCACTGTTGCTTTCAAAGAAAATTTATTGTGCCAGGCACTGGGCCAGATTTTGAGGATAGAAAACATGAATAAGACATTGTTCCTAGTAGCAAGAAGTTCAGAGTCTAGAGGATTCATATATTACCTCACATTTCTGATTTTACCTCTCTTGAGAAAAGAGAAGTGAATTTAAATTTATTTGAGTGAAGTAATTTCGATCAATGTAATCAGACAAAAAAACTGCCGAGAATCCCCTTCCTTTAGGAACTGAAATGGGTCTTTCTCTCTCCTTTGTCATGGCTTGGCTCAAATGTTACCTTCCAAGTAAGATCTTTCTTTAAGAACCAGCTAAATTAGCATTCTCATGTGCCCCAAATCTGTTCTTCCCTTGCTTCATTTTTTTTTCTATAGCACTCATCACTTTATTAAATGTCCTATGATTTTCTTATTTACTTGCCTTTAAAAAATAATCTTTCTTGGGGCCAGGGATTTAGCTCAGTGGTTCTGGTGCCTGTCTTGCAAGTGCAAGGGCCCGGTTCGATCCCCAGTAACCACATACAATGCAGGGTGTGGTGATTCACGCCTACCAGCAATCAGAACCACATACCATAGGGCAGGGCAGGGTGGCTCACGCCTGTCATCCCAGCACTTGGGAGGCAGAGGCTGGAGGATTGCTGTGAGTCCAAGGCTGAGCTAAGGGCCAGCCTGAACTACAAAAGTAAGACCCTATCTCAAAACAAAAACAAAAACAAAAACAAAAACAAAACTTTCTTAAAAATGTATATTCCAAAGTGTAATCTTCTCATTTAAGTTATAAGCATTGACTCAATTTGTCTACTTGTGAATTTCCAGTGCCCAGAAAACTACCACAAAATGTATATATATTCATCAAATCAATGAATAAAGAAGTGCAAATAATAGAAAATATCTGCAATGTTTGAAGGATTGAGAGAAAGGAAGTAGCATTTGTTATGATTAAGGTGTTACTTTTTCAAACCATTCCAAATTACCTTTGTATATCCAGAGAGCCTTTGCTGTTTATTTTTACCTAAACTTTGATATAGTGTTCCTTTCAAAGAAGATACAATTTATATACTGTCAATAAATAAAGGACAATTATTCAACTACAGTACCAACTCTATGTAGAGAACTACACCAAATAATTTCTGTATGTTCTGGAAGATCAACAAGACAGTTATTTCCCCAAACAGAGTTATTTAAACACTTATTATACAGATTACTCACATACACTACAAATTATAACTTATCAGTTAATAAATTGTGTTTCTCCTTTAGGGTAGCACTAGTAAAAAAAAAAGTATTTATCCTTTTTGGAAAGGAGACTGTAGAATAGATCCTGAAGAATACTGTATTGTTTTTAAAGTTAAAACACTGGGCTCAGATGTAGCTCACCGGTGCCACCCCTGCCTGGCATGAACAAGGTCCTGAGTTCAATTCCCACTTTCAAAGAAAAATAATAATAAAAATTATAACACTAATAGATTTTATTATAATGCACTTTTAAAATAAGACTTTTGTTGTATTTTAAATTATTCATAGGAAGTAAACAGGACTTCAAAGCGTCATCAGTCAGCTATTATGATTATCATGTCCTCTGTGTGTGTGTGGGTGTGACTCAGAGTCTTGAATGCTTTTAAAGTTTAAGGTAGCCTGCATAATTACAACAATAACAGAACTTAACTTTGAGCAAAAGTTGCATCCAATATATTTGGTGTTTAAAAGGACTGAAATTCTCTCCCTCAGTATGAATGTGTTTTCACAAAGGATATGACAGTAGTGGATACCTGGCTACATTTACTAGGCTGAGCCATTTAAGAAATAATTTCTGAAAAGCTCAATTGGGTGACTCTTACAGAAGCTCACACAAAAGACATGGGATCATTACATGCTTGTGATACCAAGGGTAGCTTTCAGTCCCATAAACACAAAGGAAAAGAGACAATGCTTTATTTCTAAACTGTCTTATTTATGAGTAGAGTTGTGGGGAAAAATATAGGTTTATGCAGCCTCTAGTTAATGGATATTTTGGTTGTTTCCAAAATTTAGCTATTACAAACTGAGCTGCTATAAACATGGGTGCACATATGTTGCTGTGATATAAATCTTTTAATTCTTTTGTGTATATACCTAGCAGAGCAATGGTGGTTCTTTTACAGAATGGAGTACTATTCTGCCATTAAAAATAATAAGATTGAGTCATTCATACTTAAATGGATGTACCTTCAGGACATCATCATAAGTGAAATAAATAGGTCACAGATGTATAAATATTGTATCATTTCTCTGGTATGAGAAAATGAAGACGTAAATGAGTTGCAGTGTATATAGTTGATGTTATGAAATAGAAAATATTTGAAAGGAAATACGGTGTAGGGGTAAATAACAAGGGGAAAAAGAATGTGATAGTAATAAAAAAGGAAACAAAGCTTATGTATATAAGGGGTGGGGGTTGTAGGGTGTGTGGGGGAAGGGGAAAAATGAGAATCAAGGATGTCGTATTCTAGTACAAACTCTCAATACTGAATGTGTGGATGATGTGTATTTATAATGTTCCAATAAAGATTTAAATTTTAAAAAAATAATGTAGGTTTAGACAGCTATTGTATATATTATTTTCCCTTTAGCGTGATCACTGTGAAACATTCAATAAAATTAGATTTGGTCCACAGGTATTCAATACATTTGAATGATAAATCTATTTTGCCTAGAATGAAAGCAGATAAAGGTTTGGGCTATGGAATTAAAATCCTCATGCACAAATGCTAACTTCACCATTTATACTCATATAAGTTCATACAAATCCTATTTTCATCTGAAAAAAAGAATTTAATGATGACTTTACAACTTTCAAAATCCAATTAAATTCTATATTCTCTCAGATCATTAATATCTCTATCTGTGGAGAGAACAACATTATCTCATGAGTTGCTGTTAGGACTAAGTGGAATTATAAAGACATCTTCATTTAAAAATTTTAATATTAATTTATAGTTAAACGTAAAAGTCTTTAAAATATTTAATCTTAATTGATTTATTTAGCAATATAAGTGATTGAATATAAGGCCTCTACACTGAGCTACCTTCTTAGCCTTTATGACTTTTTGCTTCAAGACAGTTCTCACTAAGTCTCTGAATTGTCCAGGCTGGATTAAAACTTGCAGTTGTCCTACTGCAGCTTCCCAGAGTGCAGGGATCATAGGTGTGTGCCGCCATGCCTGGCTGAGACAATTTTAAGTACAGACATTTTATTACCCATTGTTATGTAAAAAGATATAATTACTTACAGATAAATCCTATATTGTTCTAAACACTTGCTCTCAATTTGTTGTCATTGAGTATTTGATTTTAGAGATGTCATATTTTCTTTAAACAGCAGCTTTGTCTGCTTGAATAGATGGGAGAGAAAGACAGGGAGAGAGAGAAAGAGAGAGAGCAAAAGAGAGAAAGAGAGGGAGAGACAGAGACAAAGAAAGAGACAGAGAGAAGAAGAGGGAATGAAATAAAGAAAAAGAAAACACTAGAAAAGAAAGAGAAAAAGGAAGGAAAGCTTTCATAATTCTCTCACAAGTGTCCAAGATCTATTTCAGGCAATATTATACACTCCAACATCACAATACATAAAAAGTTCAGGAGACACAGAACAAAGCTTATTAGGAAATTAAATTTGTCCAAGAACTGATCCCTTTTCAATTGAGTGTCTTCTAAAAGGTCAAGATATATGGAAACACTGAGTACAATCTGCTCTAATTCAATAACTTCTCAAGTCCTTGAATTCAGAATACGCCAACATTATCCTGGCAGCAAGAACTACCTGTGTAACTCCCCACAGAACAAAGGTTTGTGTACAAGGTTTGATTGATAATTTAAGTGTGAAGCAGCACACATGTGCACCTAAATGAAGAGAATGAAGATCACAAATGATAATTTGAGGAATTTTACTGTTTTTTTTTTTACATACTCCAGAATACTGAGTACATTTTACTCTAAATCTTTTACATACAAACATTTAAATTAATATGTTTATCTTCCGAGACAAGTGGAATTTAATCCCATAGGAAACTATAAATACTACAGTTGTTAAGAATAAATATGGTTTCATTATGCCATCAAACTGGAGCTTATTCAAGTTTAAGTTTGTATCTGCAGAATAAGTAAGATGCTTCTTCAAATTTAAAAGAAAATTTAAGGAAAACTGAAGTTTAAGTGTATATATAAAATACATTTATCACACAAAATATCATGACATTTAAACTTGTGTGTCTATGTCATTTAAAATGACAGTCTTGAGATGCATCCATCTATCTAAAATATCTTAAGTTTATGCTTCTTTGTGGCACAGTAGTACTCTACTCTATATGTATACTACATTTTCTCTATCCATAAATTTCACTCATATGTACACAGACATTTGAACTCTTTCCAAAATTTAGCTACTGTAAATTGTGCTGCTATGAGCCTGAGTATGCATATATCACTGTGACATGTTACTTTTCATTCTTTCAGGAAGATAACTAGAAGGGGAATAACTGTGTCAAACGGAGGCTCTAGTTTTACTTTTCTGAGAAGTTTCCATACTGATTTCCATAGTGATTGTACCTATTCACACTTTAGGTAACAATAAAGTATGATTTGTTATTTGCTGCTTTCCTGATGAAGGCCATTCTTTCTAGATTGAAGTGGAATCTGAATCTTGTTTTAGAGACAAGGTCTGACTACCTACTTCAGGATGGCCTTGAACTCACTATGTAGCCCAGGCTGGCCTCAAGCTCGACCTCCTCCTCCCTCTTTCTCAGCCTCCCAATTGTTGGGATAACAGGCTTGCTCTGCCACTCTTAACTTTCTCAATCTTAATTTGCATTTCTCAAATGACCAGTGATATTTAACATTGTTTTCCATTTAGTTGCTGTTTGTAATTCTTCATCTATTCATTTTAGATGTCTAGTTTTGGATTGGGTCTTTAAACGGGGGAAGTCCAATTTTTTGGGTTCTTTATATATTTAGATATTAGTCTTGTCTGCAGAGTAGCTAGTGAAAGTTTTTCCCATTCTATGGGTTGTCTCCTTAGTTTTTTTTTTTCTTTTTCTTTTTTTTTTTTTTTTAGCTGTGCAAAAGCTTCTTAATTTGATAGAATCTCAGTTGTCAATTCTTTGCAATATTTCCTATGCAATCAGGGTTTAGTTCACAAAATCTTTGTTTACACTTGTGTCCTTAAGAGTTTTACTTAATATATTCTCCAGCAGGTAAAATGTTTCTGTTTTAATATTTAGATCCTTCATCCATTTAGATTTTAGTTTAGTTCATGGTGAGAAATACTGGGCTAGGTTTAGTCTTCATCATGCAGAAAGCCAGTTTTCTCAGCATCATTTATTAAAGAGGCTGTATTTCTTCCAAAGAAAGTATTAGTCTGAACAATTAGACAAAAAAGGAAATAAAAGGAATATGGAGAGAAAAAGAAGCTAAATTATCATTAT
>PVIR01005728.1:0-70473 GCA_004026965.1 Petromus typicus
ACATTTTAATTTTGATAGCATCTGGTTTATTAGCTTTTATGGATTTGTTCTTTTTGATGTTGTCTATTAGATTTTAGGACGACTCCTCTAACCTGCATAGGTTAAGAAGAGAGCGAAAGGGTCGAGTGAGGAAGAAGTGGGCAGAGTGGTCTTGACCCCAAATAGGAAGACAGGCCAGAGCTGCCTTCTGAACTGTTGGCTTAGGCAGGGGTGGGAGGAGACGGGAGGGCAGAGGCAGGGTTTGGGTATATTCACAGTGGAGTCAATAGGGTTTTTCTGATGGGCTGGGTGATGAGATGAACACCAGTTTAGGTAACTCAGCTATGTGCACTTATCTGATGAGCTCCAATAGAAGAAGTGACAAGTTCAGCAAAGGATATACATCTAATAGGGTTTTCCTGATGAGATCGGAGAGATGGGTCAGAGAGCCGCTGAAGGCCTGAAAGAAGAGGGCACCACCTTGGCAGAGAGACCTAGAGCAGCCAGGTGAGTCTGAGGAGCCTGGAGCTTGGTGTTCAACAGACTGAATCTGAGACACCTGTTTGACATCTCAAGTCGGTAGGTGTTTGGACACGGGAGTCTAAGCTCGGTAAGGCTCAGCCTCTGGCCGGTGTGTGTCCTCCTCTGCCATTTCTCTTTTGGATTTATATCCTTTGCTGAACTTGTCACTCCTTCTATTGGAGCTCATCTGTTAAGTGCATGTGGCCTTGTAACCTAAGCTGGTATTCACTTCTCAAACTCAACTTGATCAAGATCACTTCTCAAGATCAACTACATTTATCGCTCAGCTACATGGATTCCAATTTGTCCTTACAAGGCTGATAGCACTTCACTGATAGCACTGGAGAGTGGAGGAATTTTCCCTCCAGGAGGCTGGAGTGGGTGGAGATGCTCAGCTGGGCTGACTGTGGGAGGGAAACCTTGAAGGAGCCTTGGGTCTTTCCTTCACCACTCAAAACCCTATCCTTCTCTGGGTGTGGTAGCACATGCCTATAATCCCAGCACTTGGGAGGTTGAAGCAGGAGGGTCTCTAGGAGTTTGAGGCCAGCCTGAATTGCATAGTGAGACCTTGTTTCAAAAAACCAATCAGCCAATGAACACCCCCTCCCCCCATTCTATCCCTCTGGTGGTTTGCATTTCCTTCCATTTGATTCAAATTCTTCTGTGATGGCCCACTTTCTAATTTTCTTCTGCCTGTTGATGTTCAATTCTGTGAAAATGATAAAAGGAAGAATTGTTCTCACCTCAGGCCTGGAGGCCAAAGCAGCTTCCCTGGAATGTTGGAGGTATTGATCAAGAGTAAATTCAAATCCATTTTGTAATTATCCAGAGCTTTGCTTGACATCATTCTGATGTATTTACTAACCACAGGACTAGAGATTGAGCCCAGCTACATCCTAGTCTTTTTTTTTTTTTTTTTTTTTTTTAGACAGGGTCTCACTTTGTAGTTCAGGCTGGCCCTGAGCTCAGCCTCAAACTCACATCACAGCAATCCTCCTGCCTCTGCCTCCCAAGTGCTGGGATTACAGGTGTGAGCCACCATGCGCGGCATTGTGGTATGTGGTGCTGATTGCTGCTGGGCATGAGTCTCCACGCCCAGTATTGTATGTGGTTACTGGAGAATCAAATCTGAGCCCTTGCACTTGCAAGACAGGTACCGGAACCACTGAGCTAACTCCCTGGCCGTAGTCTTTTTTTTTTTTTTTAATTTCAAGATATGATCTCACTCTGTTGCAAGCTTCTCAGATACCCTTCTGCCTCATCCTCCCAGAGTTCTGGAACAACAAGTATGCACAGCGCCCCTTGAGGCCAATACGTGCCATACCTCTGGCAAGTAAAACAGTACCACCCAGATACTAGTATTTACTAGTATCTGAAGTGTGTTCTAGATGAGGAATCTGAGGCCAGGACCAGGATTCACAGTTATACCCTGTATCGTGCAGACAGCATGTGGAACATCAGACCTGGTGTTTGAAAGTCATAGATGGTATGATTGTCTGTAAGTCACTTTGTTATCCCAAATCTCAGCAATTCTTACCCACTTCATGGAAGTGTTGTAGCATATCAGGGCTATGTGTATGAGGATGCTTTAGAGACTATTACAATTTGTATTATAATTATAAACAGTAATTTATAATCCTGCCATAGTAACACCCTAGTTTTGGAGTTATAGTGCTAGATATTACAATGAATAGCTCATGTGGTTTTATTATTATTACTTTTTAATCTTTAAAATTGTCGAATGGGCTGAAGATATACCTCAGTGGAGTGGAATACATGCATGAGGGCCTGGGTTTGATCTCCAGCCCTGAAAATTCCTTAAGAAGAGGCATTTGAAGATGATTCCTGACACAAATTCCTGAGCATAGAGCATTTAATGAGGTTCTGGGCAGTGTGAGCTCACTGGTTTGTCCATAATATTCTAATAATGGATGACTTCTAAAATTTTAGAGTAGTGGCTATAAAACGTTAGAGTATTATTTGAAAGGATCTTTCTTTGATGACAAGCAAACTGAAACATTTTTATAAATGCTTGTTCACTAATAGTATCTGTTTTTCACGAACTGTGTTCTTAAGTTCTTTGCCAGTTTACTTATCACAGACCTGGTATTCTGTATTGATGTAAAAGTTCTTTGTGCAACATTGATACCAGCCATTTGTTACATCTGCTGTGAAGGTTTTCTTTAGACTGTTTGCTTTTGATTTTGGTCGCTCAAAGTAGCTCTGTCAAGTGGCTGTTTGCTTTTGCAATGTACAATGTCTGTCCTCTGCGACTTCTTTCAACTTAGCTTGTCAAATGATCATCCCTCGTGCTGCCTTGTGGAATATACTAAAGATGGAATGATATGGAGAAGATAGGCATGGACCCTGAGCAAGGACAACATAAATTGTGAAGGCTTCTCATAATTTTTATGGTTTAAAAATTCTATTTTAGCCAGGTGTGGTGTACGTGCCTTTTTTTTTTTCTTTTTAATAAACAGGGTCTTGCTTTGTAGTTCAGGCGGGCCTTGAGCACAGCCTCAAACTCACATCACAGCAATCCTCCTGCCTCTGCCTCCCGAGTGCTGGGATTACAGGCGTGAGCCACCACGCCCGGCACTGTGGTATGTGATACTGACTGCTGCTGGCTGTGAGTCTCCACACCCAGCAGAACCCAGGCTCTTGCGTTTGCAAGACAGGCACAGGAACCACTAAGCTAAATCTCTGGCTGTATGTACCTATATTTCCAGCTATGAGGAGTCTGAGGAATATCCCGTAAGTCAGTTCCACAGGCAAAAGCCAGCCTGGTCAACACCAGGAGATCCTCATCTCTATGAAAAAACAAAAACAAAAAAAGAATGACATTTCTATAAAAGTGTCCACAAAGTAAGCCAACAACAACAAACCAAAGAAACCAAGCCTATATAAAACTGATCTCTCTAAAGATTCCAGCAGGGTGATAATACGTTTCTTTTTGAGAATTTTTAGATTTTTTTTCCCATCTGTATGAGTTATCTTTGTCAATAATTTTGTGTGTGTGTGTGTGTGTGTGTGTGTGTGTGTGTGTGTGTTGTATTTTTATCAGGCTGTAAGGAGAAGTTCAGGGTTACCTACTGGACACAGAGTCACTCTTTTCTCTTTTTTCTCAGTAGCTGTTTTACACAGTGGTAAAAGCACTTCTCTTAACACCGTCAGAACTGGCCTGGTGGGAATGTTGGGGTCACTGCATGGGGGGGTGGTGGTCATTATTGAACCATTTTCTCAAATTCTTCCTTGGTTATTATTCTGTTTTGATTTATATCTCTTAGATTATATTTTACAATCCCCATCTTGTGCAAAGTTGTGCATTTCATTAATGATTTCAGTTTATCATTCTATAACTGCATATGTGACATTCTCTTCGGATTTAGGGGAAAACATTTATTTCCAGTAAATTGTCCTATCTCCTTTCTCATTTCTAATTAAAAATGTTCCCTAATTGTATTTGTCAGAGGTTTGTTTACTTTAGAAGCCTTATCAAAAATCCAGCATTTGAGCTCATTTATCATTCTGTTGTTTTCGGCTTTACTATTTATTTACTTCAGCCTTTATCTTTATTTACCTCATCTTTTAGAATTACTTTTCTGTTTAACTTTTCAGTGGGAGGCTCTGTTAATATCAGTTTGGATCATCCCCGGCTGAGCAGGACTGAAGGTGGGGGAGCAAAGCTGATGTGGTCTCATCCGGAGTCCATCAGTCAGCGGCAGCGGCCTACACGGCTGATTCAGGGGAAGGAGTTCGCATGTGGGGAACTACTTGTCAGCCACGGGAAGAGCTAAGCAGCCTGTGGGGCTGGTGAGTCATGACAGAGAGGAGCGAGCCGCCTCTTCCCTCCCACACGCAGCTGGAGAGCCAGAGCGGAGGACGGTATCAGACACCGGGAGAGACTCAGAATCAGCCCTGTTGAGAGGTAGGGGAGACAGAGATGGGGCAGAGGGTGGGGAGGCCCAGCCCAGCGTTTACAATTTTCTCCACTCAGTCTCCTCGCAGGGCCTCTCCTGGGCTTAAATTCACCAGAAGTTTCATTGGCAAAGGATTCCAGGAAATGTAATTTGCAGGGCTGAGGCCCCGATGCCCTGAGACAGGGACCGGAAGCAGCTGCCCTTGTCCCTTAGATGCTGGCTGAGTGGGGCAGGCTTCTGCAGATGTGCCTCGTGCCTCCGTGCTGCTGTAACAGAAGATCACAGCCTGGATAGTTTATACGGACAAGAAATTCATTTGTGATGGTCCTAGGAGCTCAGAAGTCCAAGGTCAAGGCAGTGTAGTTTCAGCCTGTACTGTACTCCTGCACTGACATGTGGCATGAGAGAGACATTGGAGAGAGACTGAGGGAGAGGGAGAGGAGAGAGTCCCTGACCAGGAACCTCCCCAGAGGCACTGGATTAGGAACTAAGTTTCCACACTGGAGTTGTGGATCAGATTCATTCTGACCCAGATTCTGCAGAGCGCAGGACTGGCACTGCATTCTGTCAAAATCGCCACTAAATCCCGTGGCCTTCGCTTCTGTGCTCCTTCCTTATTCTATTTTCAAAAGCCAAGTCAGTTTCTGTCCTGGCTCCTTTCTCAGTTAATTATTTCTCTTTTGTCCATCTTTTCTTCCCCCCTTCCTGCTCTTCTTTCCACTTACTTTTAAATTGATTTTATTGGTGTGTTTTATATATACATCATGATCATACTCAACACTAAGAATTTGTACCTGCACGTGACACATCTTGATTCTCATTTTTTCCTATGCCCTCATATGAGGAACTGAAGGTGTAAAGGAGCCCCAGTTCTTTTTTTAAAAAAAACTGGTCTTACAGATGAATGGGTTTCAGCTTGGCAGACTTGTACATGCACATAATATGCTTGATAATTTCACCCTGTCATGCCCTCTGCCCTGGAGGCCCTTAGTTTTAATTTCAGGGGAGTTTCATTGTGTGTGTTTGCTCCTACCCATCTAGCCCATTACTTGTGTCCCACTCCCCGATTTGCTTCTACTTTCTTGTCATCTTATTTGGATTCTACACATTAGGAAGAACATGTGATATTTATCTTTCTAAATCTGGTGTATCTCTCTCAATGTGATGGTCTCTTGATCCCCCCATTTTCCTGCACGTGACAGTCTTTCATTCCTCCTGCACTATGTAACACCGTGTTTTCTTTATCCATCTGTCGATGGGCACATAGGCTGGCTCCATATCTCGGCTACTGTAAGTTGTGCCACAACAGACTCAGGTATGCAGTGTCCTTTGTCATCTTCTCCGCAGCCTCTGTTCCAACATGGACCTGGGAATGGAGGTGATGGATTCTACCTCTAGGCTGACTTTCTTCTTCAGCTCTGTCGCTGTATTTCCAGCTGCCTCCTGGGTACCAGAGATGCCTCTGCAGGACCATAAATTGGATTTAGAATGTTCTGCTTTCATCTCTGTCTCATTTTCCCAGTGAGTAGAGGCCCCTGTGCCCAGGCATCAGGCTGCATCTGGTCTGGCCAGCTGGGAGCAATCCTAACCCTGTCCTAGTCAGTGAACCACACCTCCAAACTTTGTTAAATTTTGAGATAGGCTCTCTCTAAGTTGCCAAGTTGCTCACACTGGGCTCAAACTTGTGATCTTCCCACCTCAGCTTCCCAAAGGCAAAACAGTTGTTTGTTTATTTGTTTACATTTCCAGCTTTGGATTTGACTGTGGTGCCAGACAGGGGCGGTTGGGGGCTGGGCTAAGATCTCATGTCTGTCCGGCCCGTGCTCCCTCGCGTTGCCTGTCCATGAGGTTGACTCCCATTTCCTTACAACGCGTTGGCCTCCCTCCAGCTTCTCACATGGCCGTTGGCTTTAAAGAGGGAGAAAGCAGAGGCCGCCAGGTCTCAGAAGTTCTGGGCTGTGTCTCTGTCCCTTCTTTTCTGCTAGTCAGTAGGGAAGACACAGCTCCCTCATCTTGATGGATCATTGTGCATGGGCACAAGGAGGAGAGGCCTGGACAGCATCCTCGTGGGGACTCTGCCACAGCCTGAGAGGAAGGCTGGCAGGGAACCAAGCTGCCAAGTCAAGGGCAGATGGGAGAGCCTTTTCTGGGGATAGAGTTGGTGTGCAAATTGTGATAAAGTTGATGCAGGTTGGCATCAAAGATTAGGCAGTAGTTCAGAGACAGAGCAACCAGAAACTGGGGAAGAGAGGTTAAGGTAGGAGAAAGGGAGGCGGGGACTGATGGTCTGTGCCCAACTGGCCAATTTGCATGTGGGGGAAAAATGTGACATATGTTGCTTCAGGTTGGGAGCTATAGTCTGAGAAGTGTAGAGAGGTTTTCTTGCACGAATATAACAGAGGGCACTTAAACCTGTTAAAACAGCTGCAGCATCCCTAGGTGACATAATCTTATGAAGCCACCCTTGTTAATATGATGTACTGTAAACCAAAATGGGTGATGGAGCTCATAAGTATACAATACAGAACTATTTTACAAACATTCTTGTGATACAGCCAGGCACTATCTTGAGTACTATAACCTTTTAAAGTCTTTTAATCCTCCTAAAAAAGCATCAGGGGCAATTATAATGATGCATCACTTTTCAGAGAGATTAAAGTAACTCAAAGTCCAGGGAACCACAGAACTGTGACTCGGATTCCAGGTGCCCGCAGCTGAAGATTTCGGGTCCTCGAGTCCCACACCACCTCCCAACAGTCTGAGATTGTTATGTGTGTATAGCGTTGGAGGTGACGATCACGCTGGGCCACTCTTGCATAGCAGAAGTCCTCTGTGGGGCTTCACGTGACTCCTTCAGTCCTGTGAGACAAAATAGAGTCAGCTGACAGCAGGGTCTCAGCAAGCTGTGCTGTAGCATTGTCTCCATTCAGGGAGAGAGGCCCCAGGCACATAGTCTGGAAGAACTTACTTATTTTGAGGGATAACAACACTTCAACGGCCCTCAGGACATCCCAGGATCAGGCTAAGTTGTGGTTTTTAGTATTGAATGAATCAGTATCCATCTCAGAAGGATTTTAGAGGACTTTCTAGTGTGTCACAGGAGTTTCTTCAGACTAGAAAAATCTCTGCTTCCTTGGAAATTTAGACAGGTCCGTCTCCAAAGGGGAACCTCTATTTCAGTGCCCAGGTACTTAGCAAACCCCTATTCTGTGTCCAGTACTGTGCTGTCTCTTGAGAAATTACGAGAGAAATGTAGGGCTGGCTTAGGGGAAACTTGGAGGGCAGTTGGACTCGAGCGAAGGCACCTACATGAAGAATTAGGGAAAGGCATGATTTTTATATATTAGCACACAGCAATTAGGGTAGATTCAAGTGCCACATTGAGTGATTCCAACAATCAGGGAGCAGGGCAGCATGTTGTAAGACGTGGATTGTGTGTTATGAATTGTAAGTATGAAGTGAGTCAGAGAAAGTAGATAAATGAGGGATGGGTAGAGAGGGAGAGTATCAGGAGCGAGTGAAATTCAATTAGCAAAACAGGAAGTGCGTAAAAAATAGCAACATTGGTCCCTTGAGTTGAGAGCTCTAGGGTGTTTTTGTTAATTCGTTTGATTTCACAGAGACCTGATGAGACAGGTCTTATGGACATCTTCATCTTATAGGTGAAGAAGCTGGAGCCCATAAAAGGTTCAACATGGCCACAGTGACTGAGGTAGAAAGTGATGGAGCTTAGGTTTGACCCACAGTCAGCCCTTGTGCTTAGAGTTTGCTGTAAGTTCCCAGGCATGGCAGCCTGGGGCACTGGTTTATGGAGACTGAAGCTGGACCAGGACTCAACTGTGGGCAAAGGGGTGCGGGGTCCAGTGTGTCTGAGACATGCAGCCCATATGGAGCTGGTTCAGGTATGTGTCCACATGCTGGTTAGAAGGGCAGACAGCAGGCATGAGCCACGGGTGGAAAACAGAGAGGGGATTTTGTTCTTCTCATGCCATATCTGGCTTAGTGCCCAGTTTTCTTTACTTCTCTGATACTGAGGATTGAACATGAGGCTTATACACAGAATGCCATCTCTAGCCCTTTAATTTTGATGCAGGGTCCTATTAAATTGCTAAGCTGCTCTAGCCTGCAATCTTCCTGCCTCAGCCTCCCAGAGTATGGGATAACAGGCATTCACCCCCGCACCCAGCTAAGAATGACCTCTAAGTTTGTGTACTCAAGGGCAAAGTGCAGGGCTCTTTAGTTCAGTGACTCATTAGCCAAAGGCTCTGGTGATCTTCCGTGGGGCGTCCCCTCCCCACCCAGTCAGCTATAGTTTCTTGGAAAGTTCTGTCAAAAAATGTTCCCTGAGCTTACTTGGGCCTGCAGGGACTCTGGTCAGAAAAGTTTCCCACCAAAGCCAGGGAAGTAACCTAGAAATTGGCGATTTCCCACAGCACAGACGCCACGCTCTTAGCTCTGTGCATCCGGTCCTGCTGCTGACTTGCGCTGTTACCTTTCCCCAAGCAGCCTCTTTTGGGGTGGTCGCTGTCCCTATCTCCTGCTGCCACCTCCCGACAACAGCAGTGACGTCAGGAGATGCCTTTCCCTGGCTCCCTGCTCACTTCTCAGCCCCTCAGGTTCACAGCCCTCTGCGACTCAGTTTCTCCACGCTTGCCTCCTCCTCCACTTCCTTCCGGCTCACCGAGGGACTTCCTGTGTGGGTGTGGCTTACCCCCAAAAGTTTCACATGCCCGAAGGGTGGCTGCAGGATGGCGATGTCGAGTTGATAGAACCTAATTTAACACATGAGATTTGCCACAAGGAACATCTCAGCTCTTCCGTGTCCAGATCAGATTTTGCAAGGTGGCTTCCTATGGAGTGAGGCTCCTCTGGGCTTTGGATCATTTTGCAGAGAACTGCATGTTTCCTGCCCTCTACTGTGGTCACCTGAGCCAGACAACCTCCTCTACTTTGCAAAAGTTATCCTGCCTCAGTTATTTTGTTTTAGCAACCCACAGGGGCTAAGATACTTGATTACACCATTGCATTTCTGGATTATGGTCCGGTGCTCATTGTGACCTTTGCAGTGGGTGGGGACGGGGTTCCCCAGACCTTCCCCTGCCAGGGCCACATGCTTAGAAAGGCCTTTCCTCACCGCCCTAGATTGTGTTGCGCTTTCCCCATTTTCAATCATATCTCTTCCCTCAAAGCTCTTATCACTAGCTAAAACCCTTATTTGTTTGCTCATTATGTCAGAGATGATGACCTAACAGATCAATACCTATTTCTTTCTCTCACTCTCTTTTAACTAACAGAACTCAATTTTCTTTGGGTTAACCATATATCCGACTAGGACAAGAGTTCCCTATCAGCTTCTAGACTACGTGTTATACACACCACCTTTGAGCTACAGCTTTAGAGAAATGTCCTGAAGAGGACTTGAGTCAGGAGACAGGAGTTCCTTGTTTCCCTGTTTTTCTTGCTAGAATGTGGCTGAAATGAATGGTGCCATGGCAACCATTTTGGAATCTTAGGTGCTCTGGAAGGAGAAGACTGTATCCTAAATATGACAGGTCAGAAAGACAGAGGAAGTCTGGGTTCCTGAGTCATCCTGTGCATTAGACAGGAAGTCTAGTCCTCTACTTCCGGTATGTGGCTTCTGATTTGCTTCGGTTAGTATTCTTCAGGTTTCTTCCCTACATAACCAAACCTACTCCTACTAATCAATTTGTCTATAGTCCTGTTTCCTTAGCTAGAGTGGCACCTTCATGAGCTCAAGGACTTTGTCTTTATGGTTTCCATGAAATCTCCGGTACTTATGTTATTACGTGGCACATGGTAGGAGCTCAGCACATATTTGTTGAGTAAGTACATGGGAATGGAGAGAACCTGGTAAGATTTCACGAGGTGCTATTTATGGGATGTGACCTAGCCACGGTTGGTGAGACCGCGTGAAGTGATTACACTCCCACAAGGGCGTTTATTCCCACTCAGTTTCAGTCATCTGTAGGCAGAGAAGCTTTCAGGCAAGATGTTCCCTATGTCCACCATGGTAGCTTGCTTGGACCTCGAAGCAACTTTATTTGCTGTTCATCATGTTCCAGAGGTCAGCACAGCAGAGCAGCATGGGAATCCTGGGCCAGCTCTTAAAGCTTTCTGCCTGGAAGTGATATGTATCAGTTTGCCCTTACTTCACATGCCAAAGTCAGCCATTCGGCCACAACTAATGGAAACATTGGAGAGGAGTAGTCATGTTCATCATAGGATCCATGCTGCCTCTGACACTGCTGTGGAGGACACGAGTAAGGGTGCTGAGCAGGCTCAGAAATGGAAGAAATTGTCCTTAAATCCAACCAGACTGCTTATTCCTCCAAGAGGAAAGAAAGCCCTCTTTTTCTGTTTTTGCGCATTGATGCTTCCTTGTGTTTATCTTTTTTAAAAATTTCTAAATTGTTTTTAGCACTGAGCTAAACTCCAGTCCTTTTTATTGTTTAGTTTTGAAATAAGGTCTTGCTAAATTGCCTTCTCTGGCTTTGAACTGGCAATCCTCCCATCTCAGCCTCCCATTCAGTTGGCTTTACAGGCATGCCTTGCTGTACCTGGCTTGAATTTGTCTTTTTTTTGTTTTGTTTTGCTTTTGAGACAGGGTTTCACTTTGTAGTTTAGGCTGGCTCTGAGCTTACTAGGTAGTCCAGGCCAGCCTTGAACTCACAGAAATCCTCCTGCCTCTGCCTCCCGAGTGCTGGGATTACAGGCATGAGCCACCATGCCCAGCACTGTGGTATGTGGCACTAATTGGTGGTGGGTGTGAGTCACCACACCTGGCATTGTTGCATGTGCTTATCTGGGCTAGAACTCAGGACCTTGCACTTGCAAGGCAGGCTCCGGAACCACTGAGCTCAATCCCCGGCCCTTGAATTCATCTTTGAAGTGTAAGGCTGACTGTTTCTCTGTCTGTCATGGACAGCTGCTTGTGTGTGCTTACTGAAGACCCCACTCCTGGTGCCTTAGACTGATACATTCTGCTCACTCTCGTGGTTCTAGCTGCTGGGCTTGGTTCTTGGCAGCACATTCTCCACCTTATACCCTCTTTGTTCACATCCAAACTGAGTGCCTTCGGCTCCATCACCTCAGGATGTTAGATTAAACCATAAACCAGTTCAAGCTAAAATGTGATAGTTTGATAAAATAACTCATCCACCATATTTGCATTTTAATGGAGGCGCTCAGTGCCTGAAAGGAGAGGGGCTGTAATTTCAGGCATGGTGGTAAGCAGGTTGGGAAAATATTTTTCTCCAGAGGAGTCTTTTAGTGCTCCTTAAATCTTATCACTCTCCTCAGCAGACAGAGCGGTCGACGCTCTCAACTGTTTTCTGTCACCGTCTGACCCAGTACCTCCTGGGGAGAGGGCGAAAAGCTAACAACACAGGCCCCACTTTATTAAGTATATTGGCAAGAGAAGAAAGGGAACTTATTCAGAGGAGATGGACCTCAGGTGTGCAGAGGAAAACAAATCAACCACCCTGCTCCCCCGTCCCCGGATAAAACATCCGCTGGCATTCATGGTGGAATTATGCTGCTTTTCCATAAAAGACAACCCAGCTTTCTGTGCAATTGTAGGAACAACCAGGTTTCTTTCCTACTGTTTGACATTTTCCATGCTTGTTGCTAAATCTTTGACAGGAGCATTAGCTGGGCTGAAGAATAATAGTGTAAGAAAGCTGATAATGGCCTGGAAAAAAAAAGTATGTATAATACATACCTTGACATTGAATCGCTGAATACTTTAATAAGTAATGCACACAAACTGAGGCCTTTTGTGTTGACATAAAATGTAAGCTCTACCTTTCTTCCCATTGAGAAGCATAAAGTACGGGAGAGGGAAATAGATGGGAAAAATTCAAATATTTTCCTTTGGGGACTTTGATGTGCCAGTGTGCTATACACCAAGAGGTTCTTTTTAATTTCCTTAAGTGTTAGAGAGAATAAGAAAAGAGAGAGAGGGAGAGGGAGACAGGAGACGGCGTGTGCTGTATATCTTAATGTTTTCCAGAAACCTGTTCCAGATGTGAGCATCTTATTTGAGCTCGGCTTCCAGAGTCCCATCGGGTCCCAGGTTTGTTTGTAGAGAGACCACGGAGGTCACAGTGGTTCAGGCCCCAGTGGCCAAGAGCAGCCTTTGGAGCCAGAATGGGTTCGCTGACCTGAAACGTGACATTATCTGGAGAGGAGCCACTGAGCCGGACACAGGACCTAAGACACACTTTTAAGGACCAAGGTGAGGAGCAGGCTTGGGTCACTGCCCCAATTCTTTTTATTTCCCCCCTTTTTTTTTCTGTGGTCCTGGGGGTTAAACCCAGGGTCTTGGCCCTGAGCTATACCCCAGCCCTATTTATTTATTTATTCTATTTTGAGACAGGATTTCTCTAAGTTGTTCAGCTTGGGCTCAAATTCACAATCCCCCTCTCAGCTTCCCAGAGCTCTGGGATTAGAGGTATGAGTGTCTTGGCACAGATGACTTAGAAATCCTAGTATCATTCCAGTACGAAGACCCCTTCTGGAATGTCAGAGGACCAGCTCCAAGCCCTTGTATTCCTTTTCCTTACTTTCTGGTGTTTTCCGTGAAAGCTGCGACTGCCCCCCACATGTTCTTCCCAGGCTTCACCCACCTTTCAAACAGCTGGTGAAATGCCTGTTCTTTCCCTGGTGACTGCTGCTTCCTGACCCCTCTCTGCTGTGGGATGCCGGCCCCAGATGGGACTTACTTCCTCCTGTGGATGATACTTAGCCCCGACCACAGAAAGACATGAATAGGGTGTATTTTGGTTTACAGACAATAAGAAACAAGGTTCACAATGGTTTGAATAATAAATATCCTTGACTTAATCACATAGCCAGAAGTCTGCTGTTACATGGTTGGAACTGTGGCTCCCTGGTGCCATCGAGGTCCCAGATCTTTCTCATTCTCTACTGTGCCGGCTCTGGGGATGATGGGCATTTGAGTTTTACAGTGATTGCTGCATGGTCACCAAATAACTGCTGTCATCCTTGGCCTTCAAAGAAGGAAGCAGAAATCCTGCGTGGCTGGAAGGAGTTTCCTTCTTGATCAATCACTGAAAAACCATTTCCCAGGAGCCACCAGTTGTCTGGCTTTCAAGTTTCATTGGCCAGTGATAGATCTCATAGGTATCGGAGAGGCTGCAAACTCGGCATCCTGTGAAGGGAAAGAGGATCATCACAGTGGACTCTGACTGGTTGTGATTCATGGCTTGGCAGTGGGTGGGTCCTTCCAGAGAGAGAGAGCAGCCATAGCACCTGCCACACTCATTCCTCAGGCTGAGTTGTCTCTGTGTAGATGAGACCTGTTCATCCTGTCACTGGTTTTTGTCACAAAAACACAGCTTCCTCCACAGTGCAGGCTTGGTCTCCAGAACTGGCTGTCATTGTTCACACTTAGAAATAATACATGTTTAAACTGATTTTCATTAAAAAAAAAACTAATGTATTTCTAGGAAACCATTTTGCTCACAAATTATGTGCCTCAAATGGTGATGATAGAGACGTTGACATCTGAGAGGATAGAGGGGATTTCGGCATTTGAGCAGCTGTTGTACTCGGCACAGTAGCCTCTTGGTGACTTTATGTAAAAGAACTCTGTATGTTCTTCAAGCATTATTTTAAAATTGGAGATAAAATCCTATTAAAAAACATTAAGGTATAGGTAGATGTAGCTGAAAATCAAAACAGCAGATGAAATAGCTGTATGGTGACTAAGGTCCTAAACTGGGATTTCTGTCAGAATCAACATACTTTTTTCAAAGTTAAAAATTAAAAAGTAGGCTGGTGATGTAGCTCAGTCCAAAGGCCCAGGTTTAGAAAAAAAAGAAGTGAGGAGAGCAATCTTTGTGTTTCACATGTTAGGAACGGAACAATGCCAAGAAAATAATTTGTTCTGTTTTGTGGTGAGTATTATGAGTTCAAGTGTTGGCCCTTGACTTGATGTATTTGAAAAATACACGAAGTTTTTAAAGAACAGCAGCTTTGCCGTCTTTACCTTTGAGAGTCATCATTTTGCTGTTGCCGTACCGATAGATGTGGAATAAAGAGAGACGTAGGGAACCACGGACGTGGAAGTACATGTGTCGTATAACAAGGCATCACCCACTCAGGCCCGCAGAATACCAAACATTTGTTCTTTCTCGTTATGCTGTGGTCTGGCTGTGTCGGGCTCCAAGTGCGCTGGCCCAGCGGAGCCAGATATCCCCGAATGGCCACTTTCTGTTGTTGTTGATTGGCTCCTTCTCAGCTGGGGCTGGGAAGTGGTTCCTCCCTGTATCTGTTGTCACCCAGCAGGACTGCCTGGGTCATTTAGGTGGAGGTGGTGACAAGATCCCTAGGAGGAACAAGAGGGGAAAGTGTCCGTGCACATTCTTCAGGTTTCTGCTTGAGTCCCATTTGCTGAGGGTCATTTCTCAAAACATGTCACCTGGCAAAACCCAGACTTAACGCTGAAATGGAGCAAGACTCAGAGAGAGACATTACTGGGGCCATTTGTGCAAACACTGTCCTGTAGGGCTAGGACAGGTAGGAAGGGAACCCATAAATATACCTAATGCCTGGGAAAGTGCCAGACAATTTAGAGAGACAGAGTTGCACGAAGGACTCACTGAGCCAGACGTGCTAAGTGAATGCCCTGTTATTCAAGCCTCTCCACCCCGCTCCAAAATTAGCACTTTATCATCCACCCCTCAGTGGTCACTGCACTTAGTAGAGGCACCCGATGCCTGCACAATATCACACTGCTTCAAGCACCCCTTTTCTGGCTGGTAAAACAAACACACAAGCTAAAAGGATTCAAGTGGCCCTTTAAAAATGTGGGATCAGTGATTCTATATTTGTATCCGGCCACTTGTCCTTGATAATGGCGGAGGCTAAGTGTTCATCTTATGTGGGCTGGGATTTTAGGATGCTAAATACTGTGAGCACATTCTGGTTCAGCATATCGGCTCCACAACTGCTGAGAAAAGCATTTCTTTTCCCTCAAGTCTTTGCATGATCTATTCCTTTTGCAAATGATGATTTCTGGCTTCAGGCTGGTTTTCAAGAGGGCTGCCCTGCAGCAGATGCCGTGGCACATCTCAGCCCCCTCTCACCAGTCACCGAGTCTGTTACATGGTGCGCTCTTCTCAGAGACTGTGTGTGGAGTTTTCATTGCATAAGACAGAGTGATCTGCCAGCATCATCAGGAGGTCCTGAGATACCTCTGGCTCTCACTTACCAGCCTTTGAAACAGGAGGAGCGATGACATAATGTGGAAGTTCACATCCACCTGGAAGCGTTCGTTGCTTCTGACTTCTAATCCCTGCTGAGAGGTCCCAGAGAAGGCCAAAGGGCTGACAGCTTGCTGCTCAACATTCTGTGTGGTCCTGCCCTGCACGGCCTCCCTAACCTCACTTCCTGCCACCCCTCTTCCTAGCCATGCTGCTGTACCTGCTGTTTCCTAAAAAACCCTGTGTTTCCTTGTGCCATCAAAATCTGCACTGAAAGGTCCTCTTTCTGGAGGATTTCTTCTCCTTTGAGGTCCTCTTTCCTTCTCTTTTAAGCCCCAGCCCAGCCTCAGAGGAGGAAGCTTCTGGAAACCCATCCACAATCTTCACCACTCAGGAGCTCTTCTTTCCAGCCTTGCACAGATTACTTCTTCTTCTTCTACTTCTTCTTCTTCTTCTTCTTCTTCTTCGTCTTCGTCTTCGTCTTCTTCTTCCTTCTGAGACAGTGTCCCACTTGCAGTTCAGGCTGGCCCTGATTTCCCTAGGAATCCCAGACAAGCTTGGAACTCACAGCAATCTTCCTGTCTCTGCCTCCTCAGTGCTGGGATTACAGGCCTGGGTCACCACGCCTGCCATTGTAGTGTGTGGTTACTGGGGATTGCACTCCAGGACTTGCGCTTGCTGGAACCACAGAGCTAAATCCCTGCCCCTTGCATATATTTCTAGTGAAGCAAGATTACTATGCATTGTATTTTGTGTCTTTTCCTGGACTGAGGAATTTCTTTTCTTTTCTTCCCTTTAATACTGAAAATTAGACCCAGAGCCTTCATACTGAGTTACGTCCCTATTTCTCCCTCTCCCTCCCTCCCTCCCTTCCTCGTTCCCCCCCACCCCACCAATTGTCAATATGAAGCAGGTTCCTGAAAAATTACTCAGGTTCCCAGGCTGGGCTAGAACTTTTGATCCTCCTGTTTCAGTCTCCCAGAGTGCTGCGATTATAGGCCTGGGCCACCACACCTAGTTGGCCAGAGAGTTTCTTGGAAGATTGTGGTTTGGTTCTTTATTGTTAGCTCCAAGCATAGCCTTTGGCATGTAAGTGAGACTCTGTATGATTTGAGACTGACTAGCTGCCTCATCCCATCCCACCAAGTCTCCTTTAGCCTTTTCTGATCCTATTGCTGACATCCATCTCCCAGTGCCTGAGAATGTAGCACAACCACCACTGCCTTGTCAATGCTAATGATAGTAACACCTTTAGGTTTGGAGAAAGATATTGTGTCTCCAGCCTTTGGATGCCTTTTTGGAAGTCCCGGCAAGTCCAAGCTTTTCATATCTGCCCTTCCACTCTGATGTACGGTGGTGGTCTGAGGTCCTTGGAACTATGATGTTTTGGAGTTTACAGAGAAAGACGAACATTTCAGATGGGCAGAAGGGTCATCTAACCATGGTGTGCGAAGGTGGGGAAGGAAAATCAGGGGGTGACAGTATACAGATGTCACAGAAGTGAAAGGAGCCTCCAAGTTTGGATTATGTGGAGAACAAGTGGCAGTGTCACTTGTAGAGACACCTAACACGTAGCACTAACTGTCAGTAGGGCTTGGGGATGGATGTTGCTCATGTGAAGCTCAAATTGTTTATGAGTTTCCAGAGGTCACCAGGGCGGGCTTCCAGCTGGGGAGGAAAAGACCCACATGATGATGGGAAGAATTAGGGTGGATGGGATTTTAAGTATAAATTATATTCAAATGAAAAGAAAATAAATTGATATACCTTATTCTGTTTTACGTGACAATAACAAAATATCCAATGACAGGTAACTTATAAAGAGGTTTATTTTATTTGACGCATAGTCCTAGTGGCCAGATGTCCTAATCAGCATGGTGCCAGAGTCTGATAAGGGTTGTTGTATCACAACACAATGGAGACACAGGAAAGGACATAGGTGCTTGTAAAAGGGCTGAGTGCATGGTGTGGCCATACCTTACAGCAACCTGTGCCACAGGAGACTAATCACTCCCAACAGCCCCAGCTCTCTCTAAGAGACCAAGATTAATCCAGCACACCAGTGGACCCTCCTATAACCTGATTGCCTCCTACAAAGCCCCACCTTCTCAAGGCTCCACCCCTTCAACACCACCACATGGGGACAGAGCTTCCTGCACACGAGTCTTTGGAGAATTAGCTCAAAACACATCCAGACAGAGCAGGACATGGGAAGGACACCTATGCTAACAATGAACTGGACAGGTGGCAAAAGGTGTAGTTGTCCTAGAAGTGTATAAACCCATGGAAATTTTTAGGTATTGTTCAGAAATTGTAAAAGAGACTTCCCATTTATAGATCTTAATTGAGAAATGGAATGGAACAGTCGCTTCCTCAACAAGGCCTGGCATATTTTGAGGTTCAGGTGAAGACTTGCTCTCACCCAGCCGATTTGCTCTACCGAACTGAGTCAGCTGGTCCACGAGGAGACAGATTTTGCACAGGGGTGAGGGACATTTCAATAAGTTGGTAATGACTGATGGGAAGTGTTGAGTGGTACCGAATCACTGGACTGTTAGTACTGCTAGGAGCTCTCACTGCTTTTTTCTTTGAACAGTATGATCCCTCCAGTCTTTCCCTAAGAACAAATAAGTATATTCATAGGTTAAAAGCACACTAATTGGACTCAGAAGGGATAGTCCTCTAGGCATTTTTGTTGTTTTTCTGATAGGTCATCAGTACTCAGAAAGTACCTTGGAAATTCTTTATTTATTTATGGTGGTAAAAGTATACATAAATGAAATACATTAGCAATGTTTTATAGCCATCATGATTATCTATTTCTAAAAATTTATCATCATCCCAAATAGAATCTCAGTACCCAGTAAACAATAGCTCCCCAACTCCCCCTCCTCCCAGTCTCTGCATGCAGAATCTCACAGCCCTGGTCTTTGTGACTGGGTTATTTCACTTAGCATATCCTTAGGAATTCTGGATAGCTGTCTGGAATTTGGCTGCCCTAATGTTTTGGATACAGATTTCTGTAGTATGTGACATAGTTCCTCAATTATTTTCTCAGAGGCCTTTATTCAGCCCCCTCTTAGGAAGATGAATAGATGTTCTTACCTAAGTTGCCATTTTGCACATTTTTAGTATAATTCATGACAGGAACAATTGTGTGGTGACCACCGTGGTGGTGTCTTCATGTTCGGCTGAAGCCTTTGGGGGCGGGGAGGATTGTGGCAGATGGTGGTACTGATCCACCAAGAAGATGCCTGGATAATGGACTCTTGGATGTGTACAGAACCTGAAAGTCCTTCCCTCTGCAAGACGATGTTTGGACTTTTTATTGTAAGCAATTATGTCCCCTGTGGTGGGAACATTTGTCACATGTTGAAATAATTCTTCACTTCTGAATAAAAGGTTTTTTTCTACATGACATGATTTTTTTTGTTAGCATATTCAACAGACATAACACTACCCTGTCAAATCACTATACAATGTTTCTAGATCCGTACGTCCCATTTCTATAATTGTCTTGTTGGGGCCCTATAGTAGGCGACTGTTGGGGTGCTCCACTCTGGAGGGGCAGGGTGTGCTCAGAAGTTCTCTGTAATAAACTTTATGAGAAATACCTTGTCTCAGAACAGTGTTTCTGTTCTCTATTCCCTTGCACCATGGCAGGGGATTAGTGTGCCTGAACAAATCTCCAAACACTCAGAGGTCGGGCAAGGGTTTCCTTTTCCATTGTTTTGAATCAGATTTATGCCAGGAACCCTGACACGAAGCTGTGAAGCCTCACTGGCCAGGATTCTTACTTGGAACTCAATGTTGTTGAACTTGGCTCTCTCAAAGCATTGCTATAGGCCACTGGTGTAGTCCATGCTCAAGGTAAGTCATCAACACATCACTTAGGAAATGCTCAAGGCTGAGCACAGTGGTACAGCTCTGGAAATGATATGCCTGCTCTTGGACTTGGTGTTTTGGGGGAGGTCTTATTAATACTTTTTAAATCGCTGAGCAATGCCTGGTGCCTGTCTTCAATGATGCTCTGAGTTAATGTGATGGTGGATCTTAATTAGGGAAAGGATCATAACAAATCTTACCAAGGACCATATCAAGTTATGTAGATAAGCAAGGGTATAGTACACAGTCACTTCTCAAATTGGTGGGCTCCACACCCATGGATTCTACCAATGAGGCACTGAAAATTCTCAGAAAAAAAACTGGGCTTGTATTGAGCATGTACAGACTTTTTCCTGTCATTTTTAAACAACATAGTGTATTTCCACAGCATCAGGTATTATAGGTAATCTAGAAACAATTTAAAGCATATGGAAAGATGAGGATAGGTTACTATATCAGCGTTATTCATTTTATATAAATGTCTTAGCTACTTTCCTGTTGCTGGGACAGAACACTGGACACCCACAGCTTAAGGGAGAGGTTTATTTTGGCTCACAGTTTTGTAGTTCGTGGTCTGCTGGCTCCAAGGTGGAGAGATGGTCAACGTGTGTCAGCTTGGAAGGAGAGGGAGGGGGAAAGACAAAGAGAGAGAGAGAGATATGGAGAGAGAGAGACAGAGAGGGAGAGACAGAGACAGAGACAGAGAGGAAAAGAGAGAAACTGGATAAAAATACAACTTTCCAGGTCATGCCCCCAGTGTCCACTTCCAATAGGGCCCAAGCCCCTAACAGTGCATTTAACTTTGATTTCAACCATCAATCCACTACTGAGTACAGCACCCCCACAATCTAGTTACCTTCCACACACATGTGACTTCTTGGGGACATTTTATATATAAACCCTACTAGGAAACTTTAGCATCAGAATTGGTATTTAATTGGTGGAGGGTGTCCAGGCATAGTAGGCAGCATTGTGTACTGTCTATAAAACACCACAGCATAGCAGAAGGCAGAATTAAGTGCCAAATAAAAGCAGGGTGTTGGAGTGTAGCACTGGGTTCGCTTCTTCCTGTGCCACTTAAAACCTATGAGAGTCTTGGGCAAGCACTCAGCCTCTCAAAACCTCATGGATTTAAAGTATTGGGAAGATTGAAGAGAGTGTGTATGGCGTTGGTGCCTGGCATAGAGCAAGCAATCACTCATTGGTTTCCTTCTTTGCTGATTTCTCTGCTGTGGTCCAGAAAGCTGCTTTTAAAGGCTCAGGTTAGAGGTGGGAAGTACAGTCAATTGCTTTCCAGGAGTGGTTGATAACAGATTGATACTGCCTGCTGCTGTGTGATTTTTTTTTTTTTTCTGGGAAAGTCTGAAGTCCTTGTCTCTTAAAGAGACTGTGTCTGGTGGCAGTAAACAAGCTTTTAACAAAATAGCTCTTTAATCCCATTTGAGCACATTCTGCACTCACAATAGAAATGCAAATGTAAATGAAAACGAGATGCTGTTTTTTTTAACTGAATGGTTGGGCAGAAATGAGAGTTTGATACCATGCTGGGCGACGGAGGCTAGGGACTGTAGGTAACAGGAGAGAGTAAATTACAACAGTGTTTATGGAGAGCAACTGAGCAGTGTTTGTTGAGATTACAAATGGACATTTCACTTCTGGAAATGTGTTTAGACTTTCTCATATGCAAAATAAACTGCTTACTCACATATCTTTGAGATATGTTTTTAAGTAAGAGACAAAGTCCAGCAGATTGTGCCTGCCTTGATTGTGTATATCGTTTTTGTGTTAAATAAGAAGGCAATTCATTTGCATATCTAAAAAGGACAACTGGCACTAACCTAGATGTGTTTAATTGTGGAAACTCAAAGGAAACTGAAGTAGGTGATAGCATCCAGTGTCCTCTGTAGGAGTGATGCAAGGGTCCTCCACCGACTTCGCTTCAGTCAAGAACACGAGGTCAAGTTTGTTCATATCCCTCAGTGCCCACCCAGGACAGGGCCTGCCTCAGTAACCTCGGGAAATGAGTACTTACAGGAATGAATAAATGAAAGGGGAGACTCCATCTCTCTCCAGAGCTTGCAACAGAATGAATCCTGTAAGAAAGGAGAACTAAGGCCCACATAACCCAAGTCCACGCAAGTTGATTATTTATATGGAAAGAGCCAGCTGCCTTATACAAGACATGCACAGAAACCTCTTGCGACCAGATCAGTTTTTTGATTATTTTATAAAAATGGTATTTGTGATAGAACATGAAGATAAGCAGAAATTAATAATTAGCAATTGTATTGGTGCCACTGTTAACATTTTGCAGCACAACCCTTCAGACTTCACTCATAGTACATGTGCGCACACACAGAGACACACACTCATTGTCTTAAATAATCCAAATTTGTTTTTAAATTTTGTCTTCATGTTTTTTTGAGACAGAGTCTCACCATCTAGTTCAACTGGCCTTGAACTCATTATGTATCCTAGGCTGGCTTTGAACTCACGGCAATCCTCCTGCCTCTGCCTCCCGAGTACTACAATTATAGAAATGTGCCACTATGCCTGGCTTCAACTTAAAAAAGACAAAAAAACTAAAAAACTAAACTAAATTTTTTTATGATTTAAAAAATTTCTCTCTCTGTGCTTCATTCTGCCTTTTTACTTTGTTGCATGAAAGAAATGATATGGTAATCATCTTATTTGTGTCATTCTTACACTCAGTTTTCTTACCCTTGTATTCTACCATGTTGTTTCATGTACTTTTCTGATTATTCTTCACAACATTTCGATGCTTTCTTTCCCATACAGCCATAAAGAATGATGTTCAGTTCCCTGAAATGTCTCATCTTTTTTTGTTTGCCATCCTTCTAGATGGGCATCATTCTGTCCCAAAGGCCACGATATTCCCTGCTTTCTCTTACTACATCGTTCCTGTATGTCCTTCATGTCTTAACTCAATGTTAATTCCACGGGAAGCTTTACCTGGCCATGCACTCAGCGAGTCTCTTATGTGCGTTATTACAGTCTGTGCACATTCAGTTTCCTAGCACACTTATGGCAGACAGTGGTCTCCCTTCATCCATACAGAATGTGTTCAAAGATTCTTAGTGAATGTCTGTACCCACAGATAGTTCCAAACTCTATACATACAGACTATTTTCCATTCATGCATACCTCTGACAAGGTTCGTGCATATCTCTGACAAGGTTTATAAATTAGCTACATGAGAAACTAACAGAAACAGCTAATAATAAAATAGGACAATCCTAATAATAAGTTATAATAAAGTAGTATGACTGTAGTCTCTTCCAAATATCTTGCTGTATTATACTTATTCTTCCTCTAAGACGATATTTAAAAGAAGCACTTAATATGGCTCTTTCTGGTATATTTAAATCACTGCCATCAGTGTTCTTTTGGGCTATTTTTAGGTAAAAATAAGACTATCTTGGACACGAGTATGGTGACATTACAACAGTTGTCTGTTAATCTGGAGGCTACTAAGTAACTAACAGGAGAGTAGTATGGATAGCACAGGTACAGAGAACAAAGTGACAACTCACACGCCAGGCAGGATGAGGTCTGGAACTCCAACATGCTGTTCAGAACCACTCACAGCTGAATATATTTTAATAATTTATTTCTGGAACTTTACATGTAATATTTTTGGACTATGGTTGGCTGGAATTAAAATACTGGACAACAAAACCACTGATAAAACGAGGTAACTATATTAAAATTTTAGGTCTCATTGTTTTTTTCTGCTATTGGACTATAATCATTTGTTGGGGTTTTTTTGGTAGTACCAGGAATCAAACTCACAACCTTGTGCTTACAAGGCAGGCAGTGGCACCACTGAGCTAAATCCCAGGCCCTTACTAGACCATAATTTTATGAAGTAATGTTTTAATCTAATTTTTCTGGAAGATAGAAACAGGACTGAGCAAAGTGTAGAAGTTCAGTAAATGTGGATGGATTGAGTGAAAGCATAAAATACATGTAATTTTTGCAGTTTTTCTGAGGTTTTTCCCATAGTTTGTTGTTGTAGCTTGCTTCTCTACTCCTGGTATTTCCATTTAGTTGATGACTGTGAGTCCCCTTGTTGTGGGAGCAGATAATTTGTGAGTGGCAATCAGGAAGAAAATCTCAGGAAGCTTAGCTCTCTTATTTCTTTTTGGATGAGCTTCCTCTGCTCCTTCAAGCACCAAATCTTCATTCTACAGCCCTGTGTATGGAGACCTGCTCCAGCCCAGTGTGGGAGGGGCTGAGTCCCCCATCTCATTTTGAAGTCACAGTGAGGGTTGTCAGCTCATTTGTCTGTCAGTGTTCTGCTGTCTTAGTCAGTTTTCCATTACTCAGAGCATAATACCGCAGTCTGGGTAAGCAACAAGCAAAAAGGTTTATTTGGACTCATGGTTGTGGTTGAAGGTGGAGGAGTCATATCTGGCAATGGTCTGATCGCTGGCAGGATCCTGAGGGTGTGCAGGGCACCATGGCCACAGACAGGAGGTATGATAGCGGGACCCACTAGGAGATGCCCATTACATACCTGGAGAGTACTGGTCCCACTTGACCCCATTTCTTCCTGTCTTATTCTAGACATTATATTTCATTCTGGGCTTTGGAGGGGACATGTCATATTTAAATTAGAGCAGCATCTTCCAAACTGGCCTCTCTCAGGAGTAAAGGAGAAAAGTCTGGCCTCCAACTGACTTTTTCTTTTGATATTGAGGATTGAACCTAGGACCTTTGCACTAAGGGCCTTTCCTACATCCCCAGTCCTTGTTTTATTCATTATTTTGTGATAAGATCTTTGTGAGTTTCTCAGGCTGGGTTCAACCTGCCTCAGTCTCCTGAGTGCTGGGACTGCAGGTGTGTGCCACTATGCCCCAGAACTGAGACTATCCAGTGGTACAGTGAGAGTCAGGGCTTGCTAAGGTCTGCTGCCAGGACTTCTGACCCTCCAAACTATATTCTCCTGATTCAAGTAATTTTGTGGGTTTTCTTCCGACTCTCTGGACTCATGGCCAGAATTCCCACAAAGGGCAGAAGGAAGGATTCAGAAATCTAACTGTTAAAGATCTCTAATCCATCTTCTGATTGGTGTGTGGTCTTCCATATCTTTGTTATCCTTCCCCACAGGGCGCATGCGAAGCACTCAGTGAATGCGCGCTTGCCACCAGCCTGATGATATAGCGGGAGAGGCCCTCGGAGCAGACACAGGCTGCAGAAACATCTACTACTGGTGTGCTCTAAATCTGAGATGGGAAGTGCTGCCAAGTGTATCCTGCAGTCACCCCCACAGGTACAGGGTGAGTGGGGGTGTCAGGCCACCTCAGAAGAGAGGACTGGAGGGACCAGCTGAAGACAAGCTGGAGGGGGAGGCTGGTGGCCGCCTGTCAGAGGCTGCAGCTCCTCTTTGGGCCAGTGGAGCCCAGCTTTTAGTTACTGCACGAGTTCTCTGGTTTCTCCAGCTCTGCAAAAACAGTTTCCCTTGACTTTTTATGTGTTTTCTGGGCTTCCAAACCCATGGGTATTTTGAGGGAAACATATTCCATATGTTTCTGATTTACTTACATTACACTTGCCAGAAGTTGCTTTTGTAAAATCTATTTCACGTCTGGGAAACCATTTCAGCCTGTTTTTTGAAAGCCTTTTAGCCCAGATCTTCACACTCAAAAGGAAGCAGAAAATCGAAACAATTATTAGGAGATAATCGAGCCTAGAGAAATCTCTTTGCCTTTGTTACCTGAGCATCTGGAGGAAGAGGCAAAGCCCGGGGGCCTCTGGTTTGCAGGGTAAGTGCCCCCGCTGTCCATTTTGTATTTCATGCATGAACACACACAGCCTTTAGCAGCATCCTTTTCCAGGGTTCCTAACACAGTTTTGGTTTTCCAGTTAAGTTCATCTTGGTTAAGCACTTGCTCTGCTTCCTATTCAGAAACTTCTGATTTTTGAGTAGGTTATAAATTTGGCAAAGTGCTTTGTTTATCCTTTGCCAAGAAGAAAGAATGACATAAATCCAAGCAAAAATAATGTACATAAAACTTTCAAACGGTACTATTAACTTTCAGACGATAAGCATTATGATTTTTATTAACAATAAATGTCAAAACATTGAAAAGTGGTTGGGAGGTTGGAGTGGTCAAAAAAAGAATGCATTAGGAGAAAGAAATAGGGAAAGCAAAGGACAGCCAACCTGCCCATGGTACGCAGCGGTGGGAGAAGCTAACACTCTGTTTTTCTAGTCCTGTACATTCCTAAGCCAGAAGCCTGGATGCGGGTCACAAAGAACTGTTCCTTCCTGAACTTACCTTTGTTGCTCACTTTCAGCTGAATTTTCAGATTTTTTTTCCCTTGAACTTTATGACATTCTCATAAAGTGAACATTTTTATTTTAGAATCTTGTTCTCTCTTACCTTCTGCAAAATCGAAGGGCTTTCACCGCAAAGTGTTTAAGCCAAGTTGCTCCTGGAGTCACAACCAGCAAGAGCGGATTGATGCTGGGCTATGGAGAGAAAAGGAACCCAGATTTGGAGATGGGGCTGGAGCACGGGCTCTCAAATTTCACAGCCAGGAGATTTCAGGGAGGATTGAAGGTGATAGAGGGGAGAAAGGAAGGAAAAGAAGATCAGATAATTCTGGGGTGTCCTTTGACCTCAGTGAACTGTTTCATGATTCGGGGTCTTGGTTTCTTCAACTGTAAAATAAAATATTTGATTATATGATCATCATGCCCCACCCTTCTTTTTTGCAGCACTGGGGATTGAACCCGTGACCTTCACATTGAGCTGCGTCCCCAGCCCTTTTTATTTTCTAATGGGGTTTCACTATGCTGCCCAGGCTGGACTCCAACTTGCTATCTGTCTGCCTCAGCTTTCCATCATGACCTTTCCTTGAAGAAAAAAAAAATATGTAGCAGTTCAACTCTTCCCCCCAAAAAATAAGAGATGGAGAAATAAAGATGACTATGACTCTAGCGCTTGTTGGAAGCCTTTGCTCAAAGCAAAGAAGCCCACAGCAAATAGTCTCAATGTGGCTAAATTTGGCCTCAAACTTGTCTTTTGGGTTCTGTTCTTGAGCCTTTTTCATTAAAGCAAATTCCCATATAGAATCTTTCTTCAGAATGTACTTAACACGGGCAGCAGGATAGGATCAGAGAATGTTATATGTATGTATAAAAATGTCACAACAAAACCCATTCTGTTGAATTAATATGTGCTAATAGAAAAGAATATGCACACATAAGACAGAATTGCATATTGGTAGCCTTTATAGTTTGTTATTTAGATACTTAATGTTGTAGTCAGGGTTTGGAAGAAAATAGATTTAATAAAGGACATATAATTCATAGAATTATTTCATTATAGTCATCCAAAAAATCAAGTGCAGAGGAGTGCACTAGAAACCCAAAGAATCCAGCCAAGGGCCTGGGTCCCAAGGCAGTGTCTATCAGGAGTCCGGCTCAAGGCCTAGAGTTCAAGGCAGTATCTTCCATGAGTCCAGCTGGAGGCCCAGAGCCCACGGCAATGTCTCATGCTCGTCCAGATCAAGGATCTGCATCAGGAAGGCCCAAGGCCAGTGGTGGAAGCCAGAAAGCCTGAGCCCGTGGAGAGAAGGCTCTGTGCCCCTGGCTGAGAGATCTGCAATGGAACCAGGAAGTGAGGCACAAGTCTAAGATCTGGGGTCCCCTGCGGAGAACAGCAGCCATTCCCAGTGACACTGAGGACCGAGCTCCTCTTCCAATCAGACCTGCTATGTTCACAAAGGGAAAAACGGCCAGGGCAATTTCCCCAGGAAAACAAACAACAAATGTTTTCCCCTCCAGTTCTCTTTACGCCATTGGTAACAATCCTCAGGTGGTCTTCCACACCCAGAATCATGCTGAATCAGTTCAGCTGGGGGCTCCCAGCTGTCCATTAGTTAATCTGCCACACTTAATATGTTACAAATGTGACCCTTTGGGTAATTACATACTGGATATGGGTTCATAATGTTTGAATCTGAAATTTCATATGTTAAGCTAGTATAAAATTCGAGTTTCCTCTCTGTATCCTGAACAGTACATCAGTTTTCTTACCTACAGAAAAGGTTTAATTTTTAAATATGAGGAAGTGTGCTGGATTTTTTTTCCCCATCCAAATTAAATCAGGTATAAAACAGATGAAATCATGACCTTCTCTACTCCACCCTGGGTTTACTCTTTGCCTAATATGAACTTCTGCTTTTCTGTGATGTTCTTGACACTCGACAGCTTCTCAGGGTGGCTCTGCCACTACCTATGCGAATCTGCACAACTTATTTATACTCTCTACTTCCATTTCATTATTTGAAGAAGGTAGTTACTTGTCAGACAGGAAAACGGCTTACTGGCATTATTACATCATTATAACTGAAAAAGATTTTTTTCTTTTAATTTCTTTGGGAAAGAGACAAGAAAAAAAATTTAGCCTGGGAAGCTGAGACAGTCAGATGGCAAATTCAGCTTAGTGGGAACCTGACTCCACCTTAAAAAGACATGGGAATGTGACTCCCTGGGTTTAACCCCTAGTCATGTAGAAAAGAAAGAAAAAATTTGGTAGCCGATCCAGACTGCTAGCGACTCCAGTCTTTCACACAGAGAAAGGAGAAAGAGGGCTGGGGATTTAGCTCAGTGGTTCCAGGGCCTGTCTTGCAAGTGCAAGGACCCGGGTTTGATTCCCGGTAACCACATCCAATACTGGGCGTGGAGACTCACGCCCAGCAGCAATCAGTACCACATACCACAGTGCTGGGTGACAGGAGGCAGAGGCAGGAGGATCGCTGTGATGTGAGTTTGAGGCTGAGCTCAGGGCCAGCCTGAACTACAAAGAAAGACCCTGTCTAAAAAAAAAAAAAAAAAAAAAAAAAAAAAAAAAGGAGAAAGAATTGCTACAGGTAGGCTGATCAAAATATTTTCTGGAAACTCTCTGGGGGAACATATGCTGATGCTTGTCTGGGGGAGAATTCGGTAGTTTGTGCAGTGTGGTTTTCTCATGGTGAAATGTTTTCCTGCTGTAGTTGTTTTGACACAGTGTGCTAACTTGGTATTGAGTTCCTGACACAGGCATCTCCCATGCAACGCTGAGCTCAAATCCTCTTTAAAAAACAATTCCAGATTGATTCCATATATGGGTCCGGGTGAGGAGTACTTATAAACACTGTCATGGTGTCCCTAGATGCAGAGGACAGAATGTTCAGTTGCATTTGATCAGACAAGCTGCAGTTCTCACCACAATATTAGAACGATGTCACTTAATTGAAACAGAAAATCGCCACCGGCTTCTCAGGGTGGCAGTACAGACACCATGTTTTTAGGTCACTCCTGTATCATTCCTGTGACCCACTTTTCGTTATTCAGCGAACTACATCAGTGCACTTTACTGTGTGCAAGATCTGGAAGAGGATTTCGTCGTGAGGTTTCAATTTGTCAAAATCCCTCACGCAATTGCCAACCTTCTTTCTTAACTTATTAGGGCCTCTGTTTTGGGCTTATCTAATACAATGCTTCTTATGAGAACAAATGACTTATAATAAAGAACTTTTTAGTATGCTCTAATGGAAGTATGCAAATTAAGATTACAGAGGTAATAGACACTGAAGGCCGGGAGATTATAGATTCAAAATCAAGTTCTAAACATTATATTTTCCTGGCAGGAAGTGACAACTGAAATCAGACAATGGAGGGAAAAGAGAGAGAATATATTTCAGTTGAGGCTGAGAACATTCTGAGAACTCTGGTGGTTCCTCACTGCAGAGGCCTTGGCTCTCTCTCAAAGCCCTTTCACCCATGCTGGTCCTCCCTGAAACTTCTTGGGAAGATGAAGTGTAAAGACATCAGATATTGCTTGACCATGGGTATAAATCTCTCTTTGGGCCACCCATCCTCAGACATGGAGGAAAAAGCAAGAGCCCCAGCACAGTGTTGTATAATATTTACATGGGTGCAGATCTTTGCTGACTCTAATCTTCCCGATACCAGATCCTATCTATTTTTCTGCATCTTCTTTTCCCCAGCTGATCTGCAATGTCAATGGTCCCGTGTAAACATCTGTCTAGATGATTCCGTTGAACATCTGTCTAGACCTTTTGTTCCCAGTTCAAGTTTCAGCATCATCCTTGAAGTGTTTAGTTATATCTGGAATAAATCACAGCTAATGTTTCCTTATACTTACCAGGCACACAGCACCGTGCAGAGTGCATGGTCCTATGAGTCTCATTTGGCACACCCTTACAACCCATGAAGCTCCCTTGCTTCAAGGGAAGCTCACAAGCTCCAATGAAGAAGGAGCTTCTATAATCTGTATCTGATAGTTGGACACCTGAGGCTTGAAGAGTTTGAGAAACTTGGGCTGATAGGTGGCAGAAACAGGATTCAAATCCCGAACTGGAAGACTACTAAAGCATGGCTTAGCCCTTGCAGGAGCCTCATTCTGTACCATAGCACCCATCTGTGGACTTGGAGGAGGCAGCATTTTTGAGCCCTGGAGGGTATGGACTCTTCATCTGTGAGGGGGATAATTTGAAAACAGAAACCACTGAGCTGCAACATTTAGCAGTGATGAACAGGATGCAATTAAGTCTATAACCTCTTATGATCTCCCAAAGTATCATTTAGAATTGAGAACTCTTTCCAGTGAGCAGCCAGATTAGGTGGGTGTTTGAGACCCATCATTATCATTCTGGATGGATGAGCAGGAAAGATCTGGAAAGTGTCTTCAAAATAGTAATACACAATTAGAAGTCTGGATGACTCTCTAGCCTCTCCACGTGTAGGTTTCTTATAGGTTCTGATTGCACAGCTGCATCCCTTCTTTTCAGGCAAGAGAGCAGTATGTCTTCAGCCTTTGGCAAGATACTGTGTACTGGCAGGATGGTGACAAGTTGGAGAGTGACCTTCTGTTCTGGCACTTAGCATGGTGATATCGCTTCCATCTGGTTGAAACTCTACAGCCTTGGCGCTGGGGGGCAGGAGGCAGAGGTGGGAATTGTGGATTTGATGGCTGGTTTAGAAATAGCTAAGAGAGGTAGTCAGGTCAGCTGATGCTTATAAAAGAAAAAATGACATATGCATCAATAGCCAGCCCTGCTTTTGATTAATAAGGCATAGAAAACAGAACTTCCCCAGCTTATTTGGCAGATGTGACCTGGCCAGCAGGGTGCTTGCTTTGGAACAGGGCAGGGCTGGGTGTGAATTCCTATTACATTAACTTTTTCTTTTCCAGTAGTGCTGAGGATTCAATGCTGTGGTAGGCAAGTGCTCCTTCCCTGACCTCCATGCTTTTAATTTTTAGGTATGTAGCTTTGACAATGAAGTAACCTTCAACTTTCTTCAAGTGCTAAAAGTCTTAGTGCTAAACCATGGAATGGCAATGAAGAAGTGGATAAAAGTCCTTTGATATTTTTCCTGTTGAAAGGTAGGGCCTATGTCTCTTCCCTTCAAATCTTAGCAGGCCTGGTGGATGCTTCAGACAACAGAATCTAGCAGCAAGTCATGGTGAGTGACCTTTATAAGTCCTAAATTTCATTTCATCTCTGCCTGGTGCCTTGTGATACTTAATCGAGGGGCAACAGTGTGTGGGTAAGAGGTCTCACTATCCTAGGGAGGCCTTATCTGCAGACCAGCAACTCATCTACAGCAGTAGATGCCAGCCACCTACCTGTGTGAGCTAGCCAGGACATCCAGGCCAGCTGAGGGCTCTGATGATCTCAGTGCATCTAACCTCTGACCTCTACTACTTCAGAAGGGCCAAATGAGCACTGTCCAGCTCAGCCTCATCAATTCTGAACCCACAGAATCATGAACAAGGTAAAATCATTGTTTTGCATCACTAAGTTTTGGAGGATTATTGTAAGAGTGAAGAGTGAGAATGTGAGTGGAAAATTCACAGCACTTAAAGCAGACAAATTTTGTTTTTCCATGGGTTCTCTTCCATTCTGTGGTTGTCACTGGTGGGCACAGATGACCACTTGTCCCTGGGAGGATGGGCTTTGGCAGAGGCTGGAATCATGAGCCTGTGGGAGGGTTATCTAGACTGAAGGCATAATGGAACCCAAGATCAGTTTTCAATGCACAGGTCTGAATCTCTATGATAAAGTTTCTTTAATAGTAGATTTTAATTAGCTGAGGCCCAGTGGATGGTTTAAGTGAGATGCCCAATCCTCAGCATGGCATGTGAGATCCTTCTAGGCTGTGGATGATGGTGAGGTAGTGGTGGGGAATGTGGGTAAAGGAAAAAAATTTGGACAACTTTAGTAAACCAGAAACTGAAGAGGGAGGTGAAGATGGGTCTGTGAGGCCCTTTTGCCCAGATTGTGACCTCCAGCCAGAGAGGAAACTGGCAGAAGGCTCCTAGGGAAAAGAGTCCAGTCTGATGGGCCAAGCTTGACTACACATGGGCGCCATTGACTCCTCCTTCTTCCTAAGCTCCGTCAGGCCTATTCTTAACCAGCCTGATGCTTTTCTAAGGACACTCTGCCATTTACTCTTGTTTAAGGGACTTCAGCAAAGACCTATATGACTTCAGCAGAGGCCCATGAGACTTTTAGGCACTAAAGAACCACAATGCTTGGCAGAATGGAAATTATAGCGGACTTGGAAGGAAGGTGCTTTCTTGGTTTTATGAGATCAAGGACCATCTCTCCCTGCTTACCAGGTGCACCAATGTGTCATATTTGCACCACTCTAGACCCACACTCCCTGATCTCCTTAACTCTGTGATGCCATCATAGCTCAGAGGCCTGTGGGATGTGGTCCTTTGCATGGAATTTTGATAAGACATGCCCTTGGAATCAGCTCCTCAAGTGAGGGAATGAAATGAGAGGCACCATAAAACCAGACATTTGAGCGTCAGTGTTTGTGTTTGGGAGAGAAGGAAGTTTATTTGGAGACTGGAGAGGGAGGCTCTGTTCTTCATAAAACAACAGAAGGAAGTGTCGCCTTCGTGTGGGCAGCTTCCACCAAGGAGCAGATGGGGCCTCTGAGCCACAGTAGAGTTTCCAGATGTCACATGTGCCTATGTAAGGCAAAGGCCAAGTTCTGCAGGGAGCTGTGGGCTATGTGTGCCTTCTGGTCTGTAAGAAGGCCTGAAGCCAGTCTCTGTACCCAGGGAAAGCACTCAGCCAGCACCACCAAGAGCAGGTCATGCAGAATGACTGTCATAGGAGGACAGCTGGCAGGAAGGGGAGGGGAACAGGTGGGGAAGAGGCTCCGCTGCTTCTTCTGGTACTGGGGGGAGAAAAGCATGGGCTGGGGGTATGTGAGTCAGTCTCAGCATGTCAGAGTAAACCACCTTTGTGTGCATTATAGGGCTTTGGTTTATGTTTGCCAAGCAGGAGACCCAATTATCATCCTCTTGGGATAGCTCTGGGAGGCTGTTGATGGCAGACAACTCATCTGTGAGCTGACATGACATTTTGGGGCTGTATGTAGCCTTCCCATAAATCATCCTATTCTTTCAGGTTACTAAGATACTAAAGACTTGTGGGTGATATCACCTGCCTAGTATTAGGCAATGACAATCCTACAGTGGCAGGGGTCTTAGCCTATGCCAGAGATCCTGACCCAGCTGTCTGTTTATCTATTGGATAACCTGCCTGGTAGCTGGAGAGGAAAAAGTGAGGGCAGAGATACCCTCACTCAGAGATACCCCCCAAACCTTAGCACCCCACCTTGATGTACATGTATGCATGCATGCTTACGTATATAGGCTCATGTATATGTACCCCCTTGGACTTGGTCTGCTTCTCATTAAGGACTTAATGGAGAATTCGTGGAGAATATAGTAATGGTGTTTTCCTCTATAAACGGATCTCAAAAGTTTAGGAATGCTAAAAATAAAAAATAAAGCACTGAGGCATGTGGCTATGATATGAAATGGGCCCTGGAATCCATCTGCCTTGTTTGGATCCCAACTTTCCCCACTTACCAGATGTGTGTTTTTTTGTTAAGTCATTTAACTTTCCTGAGCTTTGGGTTTCTCACTGTAAAGATCAAGTTAACCACTGTATTTCCATATAAGGTTCTTGTGAGACTTAAATGAGTTAATCTATGGAAAGGGTTTGGCACAGAGCCTGCTGTATTGGAAGGGATTTATAAATATAAGTTACTGCTATGATTAATCAATCAATATCTCTAACAACCTCTCAGTATTTCTTTATAGATGGGTCTCATGTCTTTACCTAACTCTTTGCTGCATTCATGCATATTCTTAGCTTTGCTATCCCTTTTAGAAAATGCCCCTCCAGCTGATGCTCTGGGGCAGCTGGAGGCCCTCGTAGCTATGCTGCTGCTCAGCCACTGCTCCACATACGGAACTGATGGCTTCCGGTGTTTTGAGTGTCTGTCTTCCTTCCCTGGCCTCCTTACTCTAGGCAGGGACTGTCGTCAAAGGTAAGCATCAAAGCTCTCCATTCCTCAGGGATTAAGCCACCTCCCTCCAGAGAGAATATACTTCCTTCATAATTTTAATAAGCTCTTTACTTAACTAGAAAATCCATGCAAATATCAAGAAAAACCGTGAGAGTGTGCATGGTGTGGCATGCATGTGTGTATGTGTGTGTGTGTGTGTGAGAGAGAGAGAGAGAGAGAGAGAGAGAGACTGTGCAGTGTGCTCCTTCACCCAGAGAGGTGAAGGAAAATGAAAAGCATAAATCAATACCCTACTGATGTTCATGGGACATCTTTGGAGTCTGAGCCTAAAGATTATAGTTGAACTCTGCCAGTTCATTCATTATTTAATCTTTTGATTGATGATCATGGTGCGATGATGACGGCAGCACATCCTGGGTGGTGGCACAGATTCCATGTGTTTGTTTATTACTGTTGGGGAGCAAGTGATGGGAGGCCACCCATGCTTTGTGGTTCAAAATGTTGTTATAAGTAGCAATGAATCCACTTAGATATCTGCTTCATTCATCCTGGAGAATCCCACTGGATCTAAAAGACTGTGAATACTGGAAGAATGACTAGGAGAGAATAAAGAATAACTAGAAGAATGTTATGAAACAGGGGAGGTTTTCACTTCTCTTGTGCTGACTAAATGGTCATTGCCAAAGTGCCCTGAACATAATGAACTTTCAGAGTTGTTGGCGTCATCTTGTAATGCTTTTGTTTTTACTACAAAGGTCCCCTCTTCGGCCATCATAGATACTTGGGATGTTTCTTGAGTTGTCATGTTAAACAGTGAACATGTCTGTCGTTCATTTGTTTGCTCTGTGTTACTTTCTTGAAAAGATTTCTTAAGAATTCCTTAAAGGTAAGACTATCCTTTAATGTTGGTACTGGGTAGATGCTTAGTAACAGGAAATGACAATTGATTAAGTTCTTATCACATTCCAGGATCTATGCTGGAGAAAGCACATGCATCCAGCAAGGTTTGAATATGGAGAAAACAGACTTAGAGGTTTAGCTGGTAAATTAAATAAGCAGGAGGCCATTGACTGCGGCTGCCTCTGTACTTTCAGTTCCTAAGCTTCAACCTAATTTAATACACAAACAAACCAAAATCTGATTTGAGGTTTGTTTTTATAACAAATAACAGGGTCTCAGCCAGTCACAAGCAGCTGAGCTTTAGACAGTCGACAGCAGCAAACCAACAGCCTCTCCTTAGACTGGGAAAACTCCTTGGGTGGCATCTACTTCCAGCTGCAGATGATGGGTCTACTTCCGGTTCAGCCCATGAACTCTGAGTGCCCACACTGCAGAGCTGAGCTCTCCGAATCTCTTCCGGCTGTGAGTGGTGTGTGACTCATGAGTTATCCTTTATTCAAGTCAACTGTAAAATTTAGTTTTAGGAGTTTTTTAAAGGAATAGCTGAGCTCCAAAAATATGACAACATAGCATAGCACACAATAACATTGTTCCGTAATATAATAAAGGCCAAAAAAATCCCCTCAGAGTTTCAAGCAGAAAAAGAAAGAAGTGAAATTTTATAGATTTAGAGGGAACTAGAATAATGTTAGCTATGCCCTCTTTAAAAGATTTACACTTCACACTTACATTCAAAATCTGACTTCTGCTCTTATCATAGAATTCCTTTTAAGGTTTTCTGATATATTTCTATTAACAAAATCATGAATTCATCAGGTTTACTAAGGAAAATGGCACAGAAGGTTTTAACATGGACAACCAGAGGATTCTGGAGCCAGTGGAAGCCATTAGGGACTGAAAGAAGTTGGTTGTAAGTTACTGTAGACAGTTTTAGCCTGATGTACCAAAATGAGTTCACAAGTGTCCCCTGGAGAGTCACAGGGACTCTCTTGTATCTCGTTTCACCTGCCATCAAAGAATAACAGCCTCTCTGTGCCTCGCCTTCTCAATCTCCAATGGTTGCCTGCTCCAGGAAACTCTCAGATCAGTGTGGGCAAATCTCTGGGAAGTGTACTTCTTCACTTTTCTTAATGGATGCCAGGGAAGACTATGGCAGGAAGTAGTGATGCTGAGCTGACCATCTTTTTGAGCTGACCTTTCTGCACAAAGGTGACTTTTCTGTAGCATGAAACCCTCACCCTTCTGGAATGTTCATTTCCCACAGTGGCTCAGTCAAATGCAATGATTTTATTTGGGGACTGAGTAACCATCAATCAGAATCCTTGTCTCTCCTGTCTTGGGATCTGGGCAGGAAAATCTTCAAGAAATCCAGAATCACTTGTATTACTCCTCCTCAGGTTCATAGTGGGTCAAAGGCAGCCAGAAACTGGAATAAAATATTTCTGATCTCTTGTGCTTTGTAACTTCTAAGTCTCTATTTCTTACTATTTGGGCTCAGACACTGTTACATACATTCTTAGGCAGAAGTGTGGGTTGTGACCCTCTTCCATTTCTTGTTTCAGTATAAATAATCACAGCATGGCTTAAAACTCGGTGTCATGATTTTCTAGTAACATACCTATAAATCTTGATCATCCCGCCTCAGAAGGACAAGGAGTAACTTGTTGAAACCACAGTCTTCTAGAGGGCAGGTCATGTCTTTTGCTGAGAGTCCAGGGGTTAATCTCCTGTGTGACAACAGATGCATCAGCAAAGGTGCCATTAGCCCAGGCACTCCTGGACTCTCCAGCCCTTTCTGCAGCAGTTGTAACTGATAAGTGGCTGCTTTGTCGTGTGAAGAGTAAGATAAAGCAAGTCCTTGGCTCAGCACTGCATATGAAATAAGAATCACTTGAATGCCATCGCCATTGTCATCAAATCCGTGTGAGTCTGTCCTATGTAAATCCTTTCTATTACTAAGACAAAAGAAGCAGAGCCGCAGGCTTTCCAGGATTTATTCATTCCAGGAGAGGCGGAGTTTGCAGGTGGTGGCATGTGTAGCATTGAAGACAGTTCTGCCATGCTAAATAATTTCACTGTTTTGGGGTCACACTTTGTAGTGGATAGGAACTTCAGAAGATAGGAAATACCCAAACCTCTCTAGCAAATCATATTCAGTTGTGTGGGGCCGCCCACTTCCTGGTTCAAGCTTTCTTTGTATTTTGTCCTTTGTCTTTCTAAAGTTTCAAATAAGAGCCAGAGATTCATTCCAGCTCTTCAGATGGTTTTGGTGTCATAACTGGAGCCTCTCTCAAATTTGTGGCCACTTTAATTTTCCAGTCCTTTTCTCATCTAACTGAAGCTGGATTACCACTTGGAATGTGGGAAGGCCGACTTCCTTCCTAAACTTCCAGAGAGTTAAACCAAAGGACAAACAGGCAAAAGAAAACAAACAAAACAATAACAACAGTAATAAAAAATTATCTTTTTAATTATTGAAAAACATTTAGGTTCATTTTAGAAACTTTGGAGAAGACACAATAAACATGGCCTCCATCAAAGAAATAAAAGCTATGCATAATGTAGTTCCTGGAGATTACTAATGCAAGATTTCACTGTTTATTTTTGAGGTCTCGCTACTTATTTTGTTATTTTTATTCCTATTCCTGTTCTGGATTCATGTATATCTGTAAATGAAGCCACCTTTGCAGTCAATATATATTATAATGATTATAGATATGTATATTATATACTGTACTTCATAGTCTGGATTTATTTATTTTACATCATGGGTTATTCTGCAGCATCACTTCTAGTGGCTGCCTCCTACCTTCCAAAGTCCTATATGCAATTATATTGGTTTTTGGTTTTTTTTGTTTTTTTTTTTAGGTTTTTTTTTGAGACAGGGTCTCGCTTTTGTAGTTCAGGCTGACCTTGAGCTCAGCCTCAAACTCATCACAGCAATCCTCCTGCCTCTGCCTCCCGAGTGCTGGGATGGCAGGCGTGAGCCACCACCCCCGGCACTGTGATATGTGGTACTGGTTGCTGCTGGGCGTGAGTCTCCACACCCAGTATAGGTATGTGGTTACCGGGGATCGAACCCGGGTCCTTGCGCTTGCAAGACAGGCACCGGAACCACTGAGCTAAATCCCCGGCCAACAATTATATTGTTTTTAAATCAAAGTTTTCTTAAGCTACCTATAGCAAAACCTTGTCCAATCAAGCCAGAGCAATACAGTAATTATTTTTCTTTTATTTTTTGTAGTGCTGGGGATGGAACCTATGTTCTCAAGCACGCTCAGAAACACTACACCACTGCGATGCACCCCAGATCCTTCTTAGTAATTTGACCAAGTTGGAATGATTGTTGTACATGTACCATTCAGCACAGAAAGGTTTTGCTAAGCAAAGAATGAGTGTTGACACTGTAGTTGTGAAATAAATTTAAAAATAAAACCACTGTACTTTTTCAAAAGTAGTCTAGCAGCAGTTATTTTGCTCTCCTCACTTGAGGACACATATAACTTCCTTCACTCCCTGTATTCTTCTGATATAACAGAGTCTAGAAAATCCTTACTGATCATAGAGCTATTCAGAGGTAAAATTAACTGGCAGCACAGCTAATGTAAGGACACTGGCCATGAAGTGTGTGCAAGAAATTTTGTTAGAAATTCAAAGAGGAACAAAGTAAGATTATTCTCACTTCAAGTGGGTGCTAAGTTCTTGTAGGTGTACTAGCTGCCCACCCAATATCACTTGTCTTCTTGTTCCTTGCTAATAGTATCCCATTGCTCTTCTGGGGTACATATGCACCTAGCACTAATTAAATTTCACTTTTTCTGTCTCTCTGGAAGGTAAGGATAGGTATTTGACAATTCTGCTGGTTGAATTGGAAGCAGGAATCTTCCATGGGGTCTGGGAGTGCTTTGAGTTTCTCAGTAAAGGAGATGGAGTTGGGTTTTTAGGCCAACTGAGCTGGAGATGCTAATATGACATTCAGAAGGCAACAGTGATAGGGAAATTTGTTAAGCGTCTAAAAGCACATGTTAAACACTGGGCCTTTGGGTGCATTCTGTTATCTAGTTACAAAACCTCCCCTAGCAGGTACTGCTATGACAGTCTATAGTTTACAGATGATGCAAAAGATCTTTGTCATATTCTAGACCCTATTGCTGAAAAAATTGTCTTTCTAAAACACCCAAATTGTTATGAGTGTTCTTTATGAATGATGAAAATCATGTAGCTTGGAAAATCAGAAACAAGCAAATGAAGTTTGGGTTTCCATCCAACAAAGAAGATAGAATCTCAACGAAACCTCATTGGAGTCTCTGGTTTGGGAGGTCAGCATATTGGCCGGTGGGAGATGAGGTAGAGAACCACTGAGACCAGCAGTTGGTATAGGTTCACCATAAGCAAGTTTTGTGCAGGTAGCTTTGTGGAAATGGTGCATAGTTTGGTAGGAAAACAGTGAGCGGGATAGTTACTGGTTAAAAGAGCTCTCTCTTAAAAGAATTTATTTAAAAGTGTTAATCCAGTGGGAAGTGTCTAATGACATGCTTTGGAGCTTTGCCCTTGTCTTTTGATATTTTTTCCTTTTTAATCTGTGATTTGCATGAATATTTAGAGGTTTATTACACTGATGTTCAACATGAAACTGTGAGCCTAGTAACCACGTTAGATGATAAAAAGCCAATATCATGAAAGTTGTAAACAAGAAGACAAAGGAGGAAATTTAACCCGATTAATGCATTTGGGAAAGGCTGAGGACTAGCCACTCACAGCCAGAGAGACAATAATTCACAGCGCAATGTGAGGACTGACAGAAAACTATGGCAAATAATGAAAATTTAAAAATTATGACAGTTAAAGATGCTTTGCCATGAATCCCTCTCAAAACATCCCCCTTTTGTCCTAACATACCTATCTCATTATTCTTGGCACTTTCTGAGGTAATTCTAAAAGTTCCCTTTTCTGAGTGTCTTTAATCAGATATGATTCAAAAATACGATGAATGCTGGACAGGTGGAAACCTTAAATATGACATTGTGTCCTCTTCTACCTTATCAACCACATCTGGCACTGTATGACTACTCGCTGCTCCATAAATTCAAAATAACTATGAAAAGTAAATGTTTTGAATTGATTCAGGACATTGTGAGAGCCACCATATTGCAATTAAAGACATACGTGAAAGAGGACTTCCAAAATTGCTTCAGAAAATAGCAAGAAAATGGAATCTGTATATTTAAAGCACGGGGCAGTTGTATTTTAAGGGGAATTATTGCCAACATTTCTTTTATTAGAATCATTCTCTTTAAATTTAAACACAGACTGCATTTTTCAATCACACCCCCAATGTGACAGCATTAGCGGATAGTCAACAAGGCAATATGGCTGAAAACATAAGTATGACCACAGCTGGCATTACTGCAAGCACAAAGATACCATGCTGCCAGCCTTATCTTCTTTTAGAATCCACAGCACTCTCCAGAGGTATTTTCTAACACATATAGCTGCTATTGCATAACTACTTTTGAAGGCTCTCCACTAAGTCCAAACATCCAGGTTTAATGTATTGATTTTAACACAGCAGATTCTCTTCAATCTATTATAGCCCATCATCTTCTGTGACATCTGATACATCAGTGTTACCAGAAAGTTCTCTGCCCCTACATGACACCAGCTCCCTTTCATGGCGATGGCTTTGCTCATTCTGGAATGAGTCTAGGGTGTGTTCTTCTCAGCTGTCAGTTTCTTGCTGCAAAGCTTCATATCTTAAGAGGGGCCATGGGGCCGGGATGCAGCTCAGGTCTCTTGCCTGCCTGGCAAGTGCAAGGTCCTAAGTTTGACCCCTGGTACTGATAAAAAGTTGGGGGGTAAGCTGAAAGGTTCCCTGTTTCTTAACTCTCTGCTTTCCACCTCTTCTATTCCAGCCCTTATAGGACCTTCCCAATGGGACAACCTGCAACTAGGACAGAATTGGCATAATTAGAATGGAACTGAACCACTCGTATGCTCTTTAAAATAACTTGACTGTTATTTTTGGTCTCCTGGTCCCAAGAGGAATGGGTTTTGCTTGGACAGTTAGGACTTGGAAGCGCATACGCACAGAGAGACCTTAACACTCCAGTCATCTGTGTAGAAATACTGCTGCTCTGAGGCGGGACATCACTACAGTCCAATCAGCCTTCTCTACCCCAGAACCAGGCTCACCTTCTGTTGGACAAAGGCATGAACTAATGATTCTCTAAATAAAACAAGTCACAGATCTCAAACCCCTAGCAGTACTCACTAAAGTCATGGTTCTGTTCTAGATATTCTCTGCTAAAAACTCTTCTTGTGTTCATGGGATGTCATAAAACTTTGAGAACATGTTATAATCATTTCTGAGTACTGTTCATTCTTATAACAAGCAAGGAAGAAGATTTCTCTTTTTGAGTGCATATGAACAAAAATAAAATCCTTCTGTTGAAGCTCACATCTCTTTGAGGGACCTGACATATGCTGAGTGAACCCAAAACTACTAACATGTCCTGCCTCCAGTGACTGATTTGTATTTCTTTGGGAACGGCTTCCATGAGAAGTCCAGAAACTCTTTCTGCCTCCCCAAGCACAACACGAGTCAACAAATCTGGAATCTTTGCCTCTGTCCTCATTGAAACAGTTGTTCCTGAGTATCAGAGGCAGCCCACAGTGCATATGGCTGATTCAAGTGTCTACGCTGGGACCGCACAGCTTCAGGAATATATATATGTATATATATCCCACTCTTGTCAGACGCCGTCTCACTGCCACTTATCACTCCATAAATCAGTAAACAGCAGTGTATCACTGCCAGTGCCAACAATCAGCCGGACAGATTGGAGTGGCTGTAATCTCATCTCTGTTTCCTTTGAACTCCCGAGAAGGAGAGTCTGTCAGAGGTTTTATTCTGTTATTTTTTGCTCTTTGTTGCTTAATGTGAGATCCATACTGGCCACACAGTCTCACCTCGAGAGTGATTCAGGACTGGAAGGAGGAGGAGGAGGAGGTCTGCTGGGTTTGAAGACAAAATAGATAAGTCAAGGCCACAGGGGGGATGGAAAAAGAGTGCTCTTCCTCCCTGGGTTCTGCTTCCTTCTAAATTTCTTTTTTATGGATTGAACCCAAGGCCTTCATACTGAGTTCCATCCCCAACCCATTTAATTTTTTATTTTGAAACAAGCTCTTGCCTGACTCTCTAAGTTAATCAGGCTGGGCAAGAACTTGGGATCTTTCTGCTTCAACCTTGCCAGAGAGCTGGGATTGCAGGTGTGAGTCAGCAGGCCTGGCTATGTCTTCTGAATTTCATGTAAGACACATGATGTAATAAGGCTGACAGTGGAGGTCAGTGATACAGCTCAGTGGTAACAACTTGTTCGGTGTGTATGGAGTCCTGGGTTACATACCTAGCATGAGGGGAAAAAAAAAGCAGGGCCTGGGGAAAGAAAAGAAAGGTCAAGTGGCTGTTGCTCAGGGCCTTCCAAGCAGACCTGAAGGTAAAGAAACTAGATGACTTTTTGGTGCTATGTGGGGCTCAACTCAGATTAACATGTTAGTTGACAGATAAAAATTTAAAACCAAATCTTAACCCTGGATGCTAGGATTTCAGCAGAGCTGGGGAGATGGATGGCAGCAGTAGTCAGTGTATCTTAAAGCTTTGGGATGGAGTCCATTTCCCTTTGCAAGGTCTTGTAAATGACTTTTGTGATGCTTAACATCAGACAGACGTGAGTCTTTGTACAGAAGATGGGAATTTTTGTTTAGCCTTCTGAGGATATTTGCATTGTTAAGAGAAGTTCTGGCTTCTCTTGTAAGGAGAAGAGAAAAGAAGAGAAGAGAAGAGAAGAGAAGAGAAGAGAGGAGAGGAGAGGAGAGGAGAGGAGAGGGGAAGGGAAGGGAAGGGGAAGGAGGGGAGGAGGGAGGAGAGAGCAAGAGAGAGAGCGTGTGCATTTACTTGTGCCTTGATTTTGCTTAGTGGAGATACAAATTTGGCAAGATGGCAACTTTTAGGTCCTTAAAAAAATCTAACTTTGGAATAAGCAGACTTCTCTTTTTAAAATCACTCTAGCATTTGGATTGTGGAATGAGTTGATGTTAATAGGTTCAGGTTGGATTATATTTTCTCCCCTCAAAGGTTAGGTTTCTTAAAATACGTTCAAACCTTGATATCAACTGCCTTGAAGCTTGTTGAACATGCTTCTCACTACACTGTGATGTGAAGTCTTTTTTCCCTGGGACTCACAGTTTGGTACTCCACAAACAAGCTAGCGCTCTCAAGTGTTTATTGCAATGTGCCTCCCTACCCTTCCCAGTCAAAACTGTTTGTCTGCTACTCATCTTGCCTCCCGGAACCAGATCACAATGATGCCAAGATACCACTGTACATAGAAGAAAAATTCAAACACCAGGAGCTGGTGGAATGTATCCAAAAAGAGATGAAGCAGAGTGGTTGCAAGAGTTTGGTATACAGATGGTGCCTAACTTTCTTAAGTCGAGTCAGGCAAAGACTTTAGTAGCATTACTAAGTGAGTGTTAAAGAAGGAAGTCAGTAGCAACAAACAATGATTTCCTGCTGCTGGGAAGTGGGAAGGGACAGGGAGCACATGGGATGCAGGAGTTGGTGTGTGAACATACAACAGCCAGGTCAGGGGAGGCAATTGGGGAGCAACAGGATCCCCTGAAAACAGTGCTCTGTCTTCTGAGCCATCTTCTGGGAAGAGGACTGTGGGAAGTGAGGAAAATGCTAAAAGTCTGAAAACAGCTTGTATGTGGCTGGGAGGAATTGGACCTACCACCAAACATCACACACTTGTGAAAGTCCCACAACTCCCCTGAGCCTGTGTCCTGGGGAAGTAGAGGACCTGGAGGACTTAAATTTTCAAAGAGAAGAGAAGAGCTATGAAGGAGTGCTGGGTCTGGGGAATTCAGAAATCTTTCATGTGGCTTTTTCCAGCTGAGACAAATAGGGAAACTCAAGGGACAGTTTTCCTTGGATTTCAGGCAGATGTTGGAGAGCGAAGCTAAGGCATTCCAGAAGGGAAGGGAGAGACAATAGCCACAGCCACACATGTGAGAAAGAATAAGAAGCCTTTGAGATTTCCAATTTAGGAAAGTAGAAAGGGAAGGGTGTGGTCCTGGGATCAGGGCAAGGTGCAGGCCCTAGACTTTGATGGGGATCAGTTGCTGTGTTATTGAGCAGAGCCCCCACAAAGAAGTTCAGGGGTATGGCACGTGGGGCTGGGGAGGGGCAGAGGGAATGAGGGACAAATTATCAACAGACACAAGAAGCTTTAACAAGAAGACTCCATAGAAAGATCTCCAGGGAAAGCTTGAGACTGATCTTTTCCCCACTTCTAAGAGCTGCCTTCTATTGACACGGGAAACAGTGTTTGATGACATTCTTCCTTCAAGTGAATATTAAGTGAAGGCAGGTGGACTTTGGAAAACGTCATGGGATTTGACATGTTGGAAAACCTGTAGCTATCCCAATGCTTCAGTGCCTTGTTTATTCTTTTAAATTCATCTGTTAATCCCTGCAGTAAGCTACTGTGACTTCTAATTTATGGTCAGTAATAGCAACATGGCTCTAGAGTCCATAGATGCCTTGTTTAGGCAATGTAAGACCTACTTACGGACTGGTGTTAAGATTGGGAACTGCTATACTGTCATGGTCCTAGAATGCTTGAGGATAAAAAGATTTTTCTAAATACCAAGGATAAAAAGCCTCATGCTATTGTATTGTGTTTCCTGATAACTTTCCGAAATGCTGGAGAGATTGGGCAGGGTGGAGATGGAGGTAGCCACCACCTTTTGAAGGTGTTCCTGTTCCCATGGGAAATATCTTAACTTAGAGCAGTGCTGAGGAAGAAATCCAAGTGCACTTCTTTTGGCCAGAGCTGAGGAGATTCAGAAGAAAAGTAAAAGGTAAGGGACAACGTGTGAGGCACCTGGAGGCTTAAATCGCTCTGGACTGATCGGAATGGATGAGTGAGGGGCATACACACAGACTTTCACATGGTGACTCAGATTTGCCTTCCCAGAATAATCTCAATTTAGGTGCAATAAATTGTTTCTAGACATTGCTAGAGTCATTTGATAATATTTTGTTTTTGAGTTTTACATATATATATTTACAAGTGGAATTAGTCAATTATTTTATTTTTGTACCATTTTTGTTTGTTGATTTTATTCCATTATTTTGGTATTGGTATTGGGTTATATTAATCGAATACACTGCATATTACAAAATACACTGCCAAATTTATATAAGATTGGAATTGTATTTTCTTGGATTATTTGGTTGAGATCTCTTACAAATCCATCTGAACCTGATGTTACTTTTGTGGAATATAATTTTAATTAGAGTTAATTTCTTTCTTTTTTTAAGAGACAAAGTCTTGCTATGTTGTTCAGGCTTGCCTCAAACTTCCGGGTGCCAGCAATCTTCCTGTCTCAGCCGGCTATTAACTGGAACTACAGCCACATGCTACAATACCTGGCTCAGAGTTAATCTCTTCAATAATTAAGAGACTTCTTCTTGCATCAATTATGGAAATTCTTATTTTTATAGAGTCCTGCTGGGCACCCTGGTTGACTTTGAACTCACTAGGTAGCCTAGGCTGGTCTTGAACTCATGGCAGTCCTCCTGCTTCAGCCTTCCAAGTACGTGTGTCACCATCTATCCAAGTTTTTAAATTGATATTTAGCTTATTAATTTTGAGCCATCTTCCTTTCAAATGTCAGAGTTTAAGGGTATGAATTTCCTCCTACCTGATCTGAGTTCCACAGATTTTGATATGAAATTGACCTTCCATATTCAGATTTAACCAACTGGTGATGGAATGTCTTTCTCTCTCTTTCCCTCTTTCTCTTTAAACAGCACATACATCGCATTGTGCAGTATAAGTCATCAGGAGATCTTTTGGAATGTGCCGGAGAATGTGCGTAGTTATATTGCAAATACTATACCACTTCAGATAAGATCTTAGAATTTGGTATCTACCATGGGCTTTAGAGTCAATTAATTTCCCCACAGATCATGAGGGATTACCCAATGTTATTTTTATTATATTTATTTCTTCATATTAAATTTTTATCATGATGTCTACATCGGTTTATTAATTATGGAAAATTATGTAAATTTCTAGGTTTATTCATTTTAAAGTAAGTTTTAAGTGTTTGCAGCACTAGGGATTGAACCCAGGGCTCTGTTTATGTCAGGTGAGGGCTCTACCACTAAACTATGTCCCCTGCCCTAAAGTAAAATTATTATTGAATTTCATCTTAATTGCTCTGGGTAAGATATTTGCATAATACTTGATTTCTGAAAATATTTTGAGAATTTTGTGTGGGTGAGTGCATGCTTATTTTTTTAGAAATATTCCACGTTTTAGAGAGTAAGTTTTATATATTAAATGTAACTAGCACAATGTGTTAATACATTTATATCCTTTGTTTTCACTTCTTGGCCTTCCTTTTTGCTTAGAATGTGGCCCTTAGGATATCCCAGTATGTGCAGATTTTTTAGTTCTCTTCGTTTGCACGGACCCCAGTCTGTCTCCTATTCCCTTAGGCTGGGCTCTTAATCTCTGAAATTCTGTATTCTTAGAATCAGCACTTTCCCAAGGCATCCTAGCTTTGGTGTTTGCTCAGAAGCTTGATGTAATAAAACATTTTTTTGGCCCTTGGGGATTTTCCTTTTTCCTTGTAAGCTCAGCAGTGTCTTCACAATATAGTTATTGTAATTCTCCCATCATCAGACTGTTTGGCAGTAGAATGCTGTTTCTCAGAAGCCTTGTATTGCCTGATGAAGAATTCTCCAGATGTTCTTACCGAGTGCACATGTAGAACTCAGCCGCTGTCACCTTTTGCAGAAAGCCAGGAGTAAAACTTAGTCCTGAAGAATACTATTGTAGTCACAAGGGAATAGATTAAATAAAGGACACATAATTTAGAGGATTATTCGATAAGATTCAACAAAAAGTCAAATGCAGAGGAGTTCAAGAGATCTCTCCATGCCCTAGAGACTCGAAGGATCCAAGCAAGGACCCGGATCCCACAGCAGTGTCCCACACGAGTGCAGTTGGAGGCCTAGAGTCCAAGGCAATGTCCTCCACAAATGCAGCCAGAAGCCTAGAGCCCATGGCAATGTTTCATGCTTCTCTGGATCAAGGATCTGCTCGGGGAAGGCTCAAGGCCAGTGGTAGAATCCAGAACACCTGTGCCAGTGAGGAGACAGCTCTGTGCCCCCCAGCTGAGGGATCTGCAATGGAGCCAGGAAGTGAGGCACAAGTCTAAGATCAGGGGTCCCCTGCGGAGAACAGCAGCCATTCCCAGTGACGTCAAGGCCTGAGCTGCTCTTCCAATCAGACTTGCTATATTCACAAAAGGAAAGACGTCCAGGGCAGTTTCCCCAGGAAAACAAACAACAAATGTTTTCCCCTCCAGTTCTCTTTACGCCATTGGTAACAATCCTCAGGTGGTCTTCCACACCCAGAATCATGCTGAATCAGTTCAGCTGGGGGCTCCCAGTTGACTGTCAGTTAATCTATTGTAAATAACATGATGATCTTCCTTTTTCTTGGTAAAAAGGAGATATGGCTGGAGTACAGAGCACTTTCTGAAGGGAGAAGCAAAAGAATTAATGAGTTTTATTTAAGTCTTGTTCTTTTTAACTTTGAGACAGGGTCTTGTGTAGTCACTAGCTTGTCCAGGCTGGACCCTAATTCACGTCCTCCTGCCTCAGCATCTCAGAGTGCTGGGATTACACCTGCACCTCCCTCCATGGTGCAAGAGGATGAACGTTGTCTTTTCTCCAGCTCTTATTCTTATTCTTTCACCATTAATTAAGTTTATTGGTACAATTTAGGTAGACATATTCATCATATAGAATTTGTACTTGTACATGATGAGTTTATTCATATGTTTTAGGTATATATTTTTATCGCATTCATCACTGAGAATTTGTACCTGTACGTGATGTACCTTGATTCATGTAAAGGGGAAAAATAATATATCCTGATGCTTATATTTTCACCATTGCCCTCCCTTCCCTTCTACCCCTCTGAACCTTCCTTTTATTTTGAGACAGGATCTCTCTTTGTACTTCAGGCTGGTCCTGAACTCACTATGTAGCCCAGGCTCGCCTTGAACTCACAGCAATCCTGCTGTCTCTGCCTCCCCAGTGCTGGAATTATAGGCATGAGCTATCATGCCTGGCACCATGGTGTGTGGTTACCGGGAACTCAGGACCTTGTGCTTGCCAGGCAGACACCAGAACCACTGAGCTACATCCTTGGCCTCTGAACCTTCTTATCTATAAGAGCTTTATTTTCATTCTATCTTTCTTTTGTTTTTTTTTTTCTTTTCTCTTCCTTCCTTCCTTTCTCTCCGTTGTGCCCCTTTCCATTTGAACATTTTCTTCCTATTCCACTATATCAGTTATACATTTTGATTCTTATTTACACTTTCAGTTTTTCAAACCAGAGAAACAACTCAATATTTACAAATGTGTGTTCTATTTATTTTACTTAAGGGTCTGGTCTCTAGATGCCTCCATTTAGCTAAAAATGTCTCAAGTTTATCCTTTTTTATGGATGAGTAGTACTTCACTGTATATAAAAACCCCACATCTTCTTGATTCATTCATTGGATGAAGGATATTTGGATTGTTTTCAAGTTTTAGCTATTGCAAACTAACTGTGATGCTATGAATGTGGATATATAACACCATAGATAGATAGATAGATAGATAGATAGGGTATGATGTTTTTAATTCTTTTGGGAAGATTCTGAGAATGGGAATAGCTGTTCAAATGGAATCTCTTGTCCTACTTTTTTGAGGAATCTCCACACTGATTTCCACAGTGGTTCACTAGTCTACACTCCCACCAATAGTAGAGAAGGGTCTCTTTTCCCTCACAGCCCCACCAGCATTTATTATTAGTTGATTTCTTGATAACAGCCATTCTTTGTAGAGTTGGGTAGAATCTCAGCATTGTTTTAATTTGCATCTCTCCATTGACCAATGATGTTGAACCTTTTTTCACATATTTATTTGTTGTTTGTAATTCTTCATCTGAGAAAGATATCTTCATCTCAGATGCCCATGTTTGGACTGGGTCTTTCCCATGTGACTGGCATTTTGTTCATAAAATCTTCGCCGACACCTATGTCATCCAGAGTTATACCTTTTCTTTCTCCCAAAAGATTTAATGTTTCTGTTTTAACATGTAGATCTTTGCTCCATTTTGATTTTGGTTCAGTGCAGGGTGGAGACATGGGTCTAGTTTGAGCCCTCGTCCTGCTCTTACTTTTAATGAGCGGCTCTTCTCTGTGCTCTCCATTTGGCTGGAGCAATTGATCTCAAAGTTCCTATCAATGGATCCCTTCCCTATTCATACAGAACTGTTTTAAGGAGGTATCTTAAAGAGAGCAGGACTATTAGTGACATTTGGAAGGGAGGGAAGGAGTCAGAATGGAGGCAGAGGGAATGACACCAACAGGGAGCTAAACTGGTCTTGGTGTAGAGCGAAATTAGTAAAGAGAGAGCCTATTGGCATAAATATATGTCCTGAGACCTCAGATTTTCAGAAAGAGGTCTCTTCATTTTTATTCATAGCACAGTAAACAGCTCATATAACAAAGGATTGCTTTCCTATTGTTTTTATGCTTTGATTTGAGGGGTTCTGGAGATGAGGGTTTAAAAACAAGAAACATCTCTTCCATTAAACATTTACAATTTATTTTCCTGGGAAAGATAGAAGCAGCAACAGTACACAGCAGTGAGTGATTCCTGCTGGTATAGATCATTAATATAGTGATACAATTCATTCTGGGCCAGTTCTCTGGGACCCAAGGGAGTTAAATAAGATGGTAATGAGGAAGGAGAGGCTTCAGAAGACATTGCATTTTCAAGGAGTCATGATCAAAGTGGGGCCCCACTGTCTATATGCCCATTTTCCTTTCCTCATAGGAGCTTAATCGTGGAACACAGTTTGTCCTTATGATTTGGATTCTGTTCTGTGTGCTCAATACAGTGTTTTTGCAACCTCCTACAACTGTATCTCACTGATTCTTGCTGTTTAGTAGGTACTTCAGACCCTAATCAGACCATGACCAAGGCATACACTCTTCTTGGGCAGTGATTATATAAGAAATATAATGCAGTTGCAGATTCCAATTTTTCTATAATTTGCAACTTTTTAATTCCGTGAAATATCTTCAGTGAATAATTAGTTGGTGTTTGCAAATGCTTAGCTCTCTCCAGAGAAAGGTGCTATATTAATATACAGAAATAGACCCTTTGGTGTCAAGCTCAGTACCTCTGAGGCTGGAAGGACCAATTAGCCAACAAAATAAATTCGTAGAACAAAAGCTGATTTGATAATCTGTTACACAGAGGAGTCAAGGCAAAGAAACAATAATCGCAAGTGATTTCTCCTGGAAAAAAGAAAGAAGACTCTATGAGTCACTGGAGAGAGAAGACTCTTGATTTTCATCTTGCATTTGATGCTAGTTTAACCAGTGTCTGCTGGGGGATAGGATATTTTAAGCTACTTCTGTGTGAGCATGAGGGTTGAGTCTGTCATCCATACAAATAATTTGGTGGATGTGCGAGCATCTCTGCTGTGGATACCAGCCCCAAGTTCTAGTAGGTAAACCTCAAAGAGGATAAAATGTCTTTTGTAATAAGTAGGAGCCATTTGATGGTAGCCTGGGAGATTACAAAAATCAGGCATATATTGAAAAAGAAGAATGGCTTTCCTCATAGGGGAACTAGGAGATTCAAGAAATAATGCATGTTACAGTAACTAACTAAATCTCATTCCTCACTCTGGACCGTCTTCCCTGGGTAAATACTATATATTAGCTCTCTGCAAGAGCTGTGTGCGGAAAGGCCTAGTTATGTTCCTGGGCCTAAGCCTGGGACTGCAATTCTCTGGAAGCCGATTTCTTACTGTCAGGTTTGATTTTCAAACTGGCTCATTTCCACAACTCTACTCATCACTCTCGGGCTCCATTTTCCTACAAACCTGCTCTTCCAGCCTGGCGTCAATTCTCCTTACTGTGATTCTTCTTGTCTTGGAAATTTCAACACTTTTTTCGGTTTTGTTTTAGGTGTAGGGCTTTGAAAGCATCATTATAGAAAAATAATGTTTCTTCCTGTTTCTGGCATCATCTTCCTCTTCTCACTGGGTGCCATGCCTGCAAGAGACGTTCTCTGAGGCGCTGCATTCCTTCTAGTGGTAATTGCTCTAATTAATTGGCCTGAGCTGCTACAAAAGACACCGCAACAAAACAGAACTGCATTTCAGTTCTAGTCTGTACATCTGAAATCAGGTCCCAGCATGACTGGCTACTGGGTGAGGGTCCTTCCCAGTAGACTGGTGACTTCTCATGGTGCCTTTATGTGGTAGAAAAAGACTGGGATGGCTTGCTGTCTTCTTTCTCCTCCCCACAGTCTTGAGGACTGAAACCAGGGCCTTTGCACTGAGCTGCATTCCAGTTCTTTTTACATTTTTCATTTGAAAACACAATTTGGCTAAATTGGACACATAACCCTCCTGCCTCAGCCTTCCAGAGTGCTGGAACTGCAGTCAGTTTTGCCTTGTCTGGTGAGTGCATTGGTCTCATTGATAAGGGGCATATTCTCATGACCTTGTTACCGCCCCAAAGTCCCACCTCCAGATAGCACTATACCAGAGAGTAGATTTCAACAAATGAACTTTGGAGGAAGACTCAAAAAGTCATTCTACAAACCCCAGTTTTCAGATGAGATCCAAGAAGCCACAGAACTTGCAACTCAAGGCAGAGCCATGGAAATAGAAAACAACTCAAAGAGTGCTTGTTACACAGTAGGCTAAGTGTACCGCCCACTGGGCAGCTGCTTTCTGAGTTTATGGTGGGTGAATTCTGTGCATCGAGTCAGCTGTGGGTTAAAAACCTTGGAAAAAATTTAAGAAAGTTCTGAAAAGTAAAATGTGATTTTGCTGTGCGCTAAACCCTCCACTGAATCCACACGGAGGGGAAGATGCGTAGGCACATTTTGCTGGCGCCGCGGTCTCCCTCCAGTGTTGATTCTCTGAGCACCGTTCACCTCCCATTTCGCTTGTGTACTGTGTAATTAGGCCTATGATGGCTGCACCTGTGCCGAGCACTTACAGACTTCCTCCTTGTCAGTATTTCTTGAAAACACAGCATAACAACTATTTACAAAGAGTTTACATTGTAGTAGGCAGTTAAGTCGTCTGGAAGTGATTTAAAGTATTTGGGAGGATGTGCGTAGATTCCATGCAAATCCTATGCATTTTATACACATGACTTGAGCATTTGCGGAATCTGGCATGTGTAGGGTAGAAATGGGGATCTTGGAGCCAGTGCTTTGTGGATGGCAAAGGGTGACTATTCAGAGAGGTTGATGAACACAGTGGACCATGTTAGAAGGGATGGTGCTCCTCAGCTTCTCCCAGCATTCACAGGAAGTGGAAACACTTACAGGCTGCACTGGGTTTGGTTGGGGCCAGAGATGAAGTGTCCAGGCCCATTGCTACCTTGGTTGCTGAATGGTCAATAGCTCCGTCTCCTGGAATCCATTTTGCAAAGAAGAGATTTAAAAGTTTGGAAATAGACTTGGGCATATAATAGGAAGTTTGGTGACTGGAAATGAGGGACGCTGGCCAGCAGCCATTGAGGACCTCGGTCAGTGCCATTAAGGTCCAGAGAAATAGGGCTGCCTGAGAAGAATTATGCCAACTCTTTCACAGGTGCATCCAGAGACCCAAGGAGGCAGATACGTAGGTGCAGTCTCCGAGAGGACTCTGGGAAAGCACAACTTCAGACCTGGGATAGAGTTGGTCTCAAACCGGAAGTAGGGCTGAGCTGTATATGGAGCTGGTGGAAGGGGCGGGCAGTCAGGCCAGGCTGGCAGGAAGTGGTGGGTGTATGGGTCTTGGCTGGGACTGGCCCGTTTTCCCTGACCACACACAGTGATTTCTAAGTCCCTCAGTAGGCAGAGGAGGCAGTGTGCATGTGGGCAGCTTGTAGGGGACGTGCCAAGCCTTTCATCGGATGGTTCCTGGCATCCTTTCTCCAGCTGGAACTGGACTAGTCTTCTTTCAGTCCTTTTTCTCAGGAAATATTTTTTAAAAATGTATTTTATAGTGTTGGAGCTCAAACCCGTGATCCTGTGCTTGTGAGGCAGATGCCTCTCCACTGAGCAAGAACCGCAGTCCTTTGTATTTTCATTTTATTTGAGGCAGTTTGTAGTTCTTCCTCAGTGTCTCAAGTGGCCAGGACCATGGCATGTGCCACTATCCTCCACTCATAAAGCTTTTATTAGCCAAAAGCAGTATGGTGATTCCCAATTTCAAACCTTACTTAAGACAAAAATTGTTTTCCGTTTCTTTAATTACAGAAGTGATCATTTTAATTTAGATAATGTGAAATTACAAGGGATGAACAAAAACAACCACGACCTACATAGAGTCTCTTAATGTGTTTTTTTTTTTTTTTTTTTTTGATGTCTTTCTATGCCTTAGAAACTAGGACCCCGCAGCCAGAAAGTCCTAGGGTTCAGCCCTGCCTGTGCCATTAATCAGATGCTTGATCTCAGGCAACCTATGTGACCTGGCTGTATTTTATTTTAGTGCTTATTTCAAATATTTACTAAAATTCTTTTTTAACATGTAGGTATGGATTAATGTCTTTCTTGGGTGAATAATAAAAATCAGGAAGCAATAAATATAAAGTACAAGCAAAAGTGTAATAATAGGGTCAGGTGTGGTGATACATACTTGTAATTACAGCACTCTGAGGCTGAGGAAGAAGGACTGTCTTGAGTTCAAGGCCAGTTTGAACTATTTAGCAAGATTCTACCTCAAATAAACACCCCCCCAAGTGTAATAATAGAAACTCAACCAGTTGAATAATAAAAAATTGTGATAGCTTAAAAACATTAAAATGGAAAAGTTGGAATGCCAATGGTTTAGAAGGGGCTTTTATCTTAGGCCCTCTAAATATTTTGTGAAAGTATTATGATTGTACCAGAGATATTGTGAAGTTATGTCTTTATATTAGCATGCAATTTTTCTGGAAAAATTAAGCCCAAACTCCCACTCTGTCCTTAAGTCCTTTTTACTGTAATCAAAGAATGTTGTAAAATAAATAAACACAATAAAACCATCTCTTCACAAAGTTTCATTCTTTATTTTTTTTTCTTTTTGGTATCAGAGGTTGAACCCAGTTACATCATTAACTCATATCCTGGCCTTTATTATTTTTATTTTTAAAAATTTTGATATAATTCTCTACTTAAGGTGGCTTAATTTGTCCTGGCTGGACTCAAACTTGGGATTCTCCTGCCTCAGCCTCCCAGAGTACTAGGATGATAGACATGTGCCACCACATTCAGCTAGAGACTTCACTCATGATGCTTTGAATAAATTCTCAAAAGTGGCCCTTCTTGGTAATGAATACCTTGGGATCCTAGAGCTATCTGGACCATTGTCTTTCCTGTGGTACTGGGGATTGAATCCAGAGCCTCCACACTGGACTACAACCCCTGAGCTTTTTAAATTTTTATTTTTAAATTGCGCCTCACTAAGTTGCCCAGCCTGGACTCAAACTCCTAACTCAGACTCCCAGAATGCTAGGACTCCAGGTGTGCACTAGCACTTCCAGCTTGTGCCTGCTGTTCTGTGTGGCTAACAATCTGTGCCCTGGAACTTGCTCATGATGCTTCTCAGCTCAATTAATGATGGCATGACATTCAGTAAGTCCACTCACATTGGTGTGTGTGTCCTATTTTTATGCTTCTACTAATCTTGCTTTCCAAGAGAGGCTTACTATTCTGCTTTATCTCACAGGATTCACCTGGAAGAGTCGACCAGAGGACCTGGGGATTGCCCTTCCCGGTGAGCTTCAGAAGCGAGGGAGATGAACATCTTCTCTAGACTCCTGATGTGTTTATCAGGGCACAGGTAGAGGGCTGTGGATGACACTTCCAGTGTGTCCTTCATGGATCTTCAGTGCCCTGGCATCCCCGGGCTGGGACATTTCAGCCTCACCCCATCTCTTTGCCATTTGTGCTAACCAAACGGAAGCAGACATGTTGCCAACATGCTTTGGTGTTTGCGTTGACTTTCTCTCTCTGTGGCTTCCTGGTGATGGGCGAGTTTACACTGCTGTGCGGTGGATGGAGAGCCAGCTCCTGTCCACGTGGCCTCGCTGTGGACACTGTGCTGCTTGGAGCTCTCCTCTCCTTTTCTGTACTTTGTGTGTTTTCCAAATTAGCAGTTTGCTCTTGTGTGTTGACCTTTTTAATATTCTGTAGTTTGATTGGTTGTTCTTCCCACTCCCTCTCATTTTCAGCCTGGCTAACTCTCCAGGGAAGAGGTGAAACAGCTATCCAATAAAAATACAAAATACTGAAAAGGTCAAGATACAGTATTACAATAAATTAGCATAACTCAAACAGGGCAGTGGGCATTAACATTCTGGTATGGACAAGGATCGAGATTGGCATGAGAATGGAAATGGCACCGCACAAACGCATTTGGATGTCAGAGCTCACTGGAAGGCAGTCCACCTGCTCACATGAGCCTGGACAGTGTCCCCACGTCTCTGAGCTGGCACGGCCCGGCGTGCTGAGTAACAGAAACGCTGCCCTGAGCTGACTGCTCCCACCTCTTTTCCTTGTGTCCCCAGAAGTGAGGACAAGCCAAAGAACAACAACAAAACACCAAACACAATGTCTGAACGGTGAAACCCTTAACTCAGGCTTCCTGAGAACCAGCTACAATTTATGGCTGGTCAAAACCGAGGCATCTGTTTTATTGATTTTATTATCTGGATCCTGTGGGCTGTCCCTTGGAGGCAACATCCTGTGTACAAGGCAGAAGCATAGCTTTCCAAATCTTTTTCTTCCCTCCCCATTAGTCATATTTGTTCTAAGGTAGTGATGGCGAATCGTCTAGAGATCAAGCGCCTTACTGCAACCCTGACCCACTTACGTATTGCGGAGTGCCACCACTGCCATAGAACCCAAATATTCGATGCTCAGCTGGTGGGGCGGTGCTGTGCAGACCTGGCTCATGTGTCCACTGAGAGGGCTGTGCGTGCTCTCTGCGGTGTGTGTGCCATACCTTTTCCACCCTGTTCTGGGGATTATTCGCAGGCCGATGTAGAAAACACTGCTCTAGGAATTAGGAGCCTAGTTCCAATGCATCTCCACTGTAGCCTTCACAAGGTGCTTAGCACCCTTCACCTAGTTTGTCCTGTCATCAAAGCCACCCTGATACCACAGAAGATATCAGGTATAAAGTGCTAACATGTCTGCCACTTGTCAAGCGTAGAAAACACCCCTCTCCCCTCCCCTGCACTCTGTGATCTTGAGCAAGTTCCTCAGCCTCTCTGAGCTCCAGGTTGTCATTTTTTTCTAGAGCTAGAGGAAACCTGGAGGTGGAGTCCACGATGGTGACAGGCAGGAAGCTCCTCCCCCCTCCCCCCATGTGGAAAACCGAATGAATCAAGACTCCAGCCTGGAGGCCCATTTCATACTGGCCAGATCAATAAGAGCTCCATTTTGCCCGAGACGTTGCCATCAAACACTGCTGGTGGCTACTGACAGCTGGGGCACTCGCAGCTGTGGCCCCCTCACCTCGCCTCTCTGTCACCCAGGATGGCAGAGCCCCACGAGGGAGCAGGGGTGGCATCCAATAACCGACCGAACTTCAGGGGACAGAGGCCTCCTGCTTGTGGGCAGCAACAATCTAATCGGCTCCTGCTTGAACAAATTATCTCCTAAGTGGTAGCGTGAAGAGAGCTGTGTTAATCTACTAAATCATAAACCTTCCCCGCAGTGTGACGCCGAGATCCAGACAGATACTATCTGCAGCCGCGCTGTCAGTTTTGGTTTTGACACCAACACTCTGAATTGCCAACAGAAAATCGTATTTGACATTTAATTCCAATCATGCAGAGCCTTTCATTGAAAGCGCTGTCACTTTACCTTTATTTGGAGAAGGGGAGACAATATGCTCATGTCTTCTGGTGTTTTTTTTTTTTTCTCCCCTTGAAGGAGGTGGGGGTGGAGAAGAGAAAGGAAGAAAAATCAAACTTCAAATAATGTACCGGTTGAAGAAATACTTTAATCCCTCCTGTCAGCCTGACGCTGACTCCACTCCCACCTGCCTGCTGCCTTTGTGTTCTCAGACTTGTTGCATTTCAGTACATTTTCATCATTTCACAAAGATTAAAGGTGAATTCAGAAATGAGGGGATGGGAAAGGGGGGCTGTTGGTCACTGGGACAAAATTTCAATAAGAAAAATAAGTTCAGTTTATCTATAGGAAGGAGTGGTGCAGTTAATAACAATCATCTAACTCAAAATGGCCCAGAGAGGGGATTTCAAATGTTTTTACAGCGAAGAAATGATAGCTATGCTAATTCATGTTTAAACATCCTTTAATATATAGTGAAACATCTCAAAGTACACTATGAATATATAAATTATTTTTTGTCAATAAGAGGAAGGATTAGTTAGTTGATAAAAACCAAACAGTGGCATTAATGTGCCAGTAAATATTTTAAAATAATCTGCTATTAAACTAAGTATGAATTGTATATAATTCATTTGCAAGAGTTTTTAGAGATTAAAGTTCTGCTGAATCATAAAGTGCAAACAGATACTGGAAATGAGGGAAAACATCAGTGGTCGCCATGTGCAAACTGTGCCTGCTCGTGAAATGCCAGGCTCCTCAAAGGAGGCCCTATGGGAAATACAGGGCTGGCGAGAGGAGACGTGTTCACAGAGTAAGAAGACTGGACTTTCCAATCTCGGTTCTCAAACAGAGAGCCTGTGACCCTTTGCCTCCTGCAAGAGGTCCAGTGTGCACATATCCCGAAAATTTCAGATTTGGTGGACATGGGATGGGGCTTGAGAAGTTGCAGTTTTAACATTTTCCCAGATTGTGCTGGCCTGGAATCACCTCACTGAGAGAATGTGAGTTATAACTTACAAGCAAAGTCTTGAGTTGCAACCAAAATGTTGGCTGCTTGTGCTTCTAGATGGTCTCAGATACAGATTTAACTCTGAAGGAGCTCTGGAAGGATCACAACAACTTCCTTTCTTGTGTGGGATTAACAGAGACATCCTGGGCCAGGGTCTCTCTAAGGACACTAGGACCTATCTGGAAGAAAGTATGCCCTAAAATTATACAGGAGAGAGACTTGGAAGGCAGCTGACCAACTTGAGTTGCAACCAGCCCTCGGGAACGAATTGAGTTTGTGAGTCAAGGGTCCCCTGTACTACACGGAATGACCAGCTCAAAGGCTTTAAGACATGCATCATCGGGAGTAGCATGGTGAAATCTGGCCTGGTCTGGCTCCAACCCACCCAGGTTGTGACACCTCCTGGTCCAGTCTGTATCCATGGTGTATGGATTGTTTTCCTGCCTCACGCTTAGGTGCCCTTGTGGTTGTCACACTGCCTGGGGTGGCCTTGCAGGCTCTGTATTCCTGCAGTGACTTAGTCATAACCTCAGAGCACCAGGGTAGTGATGCTGGCAATTTTATTACAGCATATTGCAATAATTAATTTTATGACTAGTCTTTGTTAATCTCTCCCACAGAGCCTAGTTTATAATTTAAACTCTGTCATAGGTATGTATGAGGTCTGACCAACAAATACAGTGAATGTTTAAATTAAAAACATTATTACAGGGAAAGAATGGACTCTCCTGAGAATCCCACCCTCACTTTCATGTCTTTAGTTGTATGGTCCTGGCTGCCTTGACAGTCTGTATCAGTACGAAGCTCTAACTTACCCGAACCTTTCCCAGTCATTTGAACTTTGGGGAAAAGACCAATGTCATATGGTAGCAGAGGACACACTGTAATGATTTTACACACTTGTCTTTCCACTGGATGGGTGTCAGCAGCAGTAGTCACCAGTTTTGATCACACCTTGTAATGACACTCATAAAGAAGACTCCAGAACTGCTTCACAAAATGGCAAGGGTGATGGGATGTGTGTGTTCTAGGAGAGAAGGTGGGTTTTGAGGGGGATTCATAGCAATTTTCACTTACTGTACTAGATTTGAAAAAGTGAAATATTCTGCATATATTATGATCATACTTTGCACTTGTTAGAAAAGGCCATGCACAGAATACATAGGGCTCAGATTATGTGTGGTTTCAGGCTTCTACCGAAGTTCCTGGAACATGTTGTCTAGGGGTACGTGGGGGGCTATTGTGGCTGGCGGCCCTCAGATAGGACAGAATGGAGATATCTCACCCTGAGGTGAGGGAAAGGAGTTGGAGGCACGTTTACCTCCAAGCAACACAGACATCACACATCATTCAGAACTTTCGGATGTGGGAAGTAGATCACAAAGATGACCTCAAAGCAACCTATTTTTGAGGATGTGATGTGGATAATCTTTTCCCCACAACATGGTGTAGGGACCAAACACCAAACTGAAGGGAACTTATTAGAAGCCCTGAAGTTGAATTAAAAGGAGAAACTCTGGTTAGAATGAGATTTGCTCTTTGTTTATGGGAGGTGCTCAGTGGAATCAATAAAATGTTAGACTGGGATGCAAAAAGCTGAGTTAATCTCAAATCTTTTTTTTTTTTTTTTTTTTTTGAGACAGGGTCTCGCTTTGTGGTTCAGGCTGGCCCTGAGCTCAGCCTCAAACTCACATCACAATCCTCCTGCCTCTGCCTCCCGAGTGCTGGGATTACAGGCGTGAGCCACCACGCCCGGCACTGTGGATGTGGTACTGGTTGCTGCTGGGTGTGGGTCTCCACACCCAGTGTTGTTATGTGGTTACCGGGGAATCGAACCCAGGTCCTTGCGCTTGCGAGACAGGCGCCGGAACCACTGAGCTAACTCCCTGGCCCCATAATCTCAAATCTTGGCTTTATAATTTAACCCTGACTTAAAATCTGTAATTCTGGATGGTGTCATCTCCAAAGTGGAAGCGGTAATACCTCATGGCTGGAATGTCACACAAGAGAGCAAGTGAAGTGATGTAAAGCTTGACACAAAGTAGTTGCTCAATAAATCTGTCTGTCTTCCTTCCAGTATTTGTCAGCCAGGATATATGTAGTTTTTCCTACCAGTTATAGTAGTTACATTAATACTGACTCCACTGTAGTTGTAGAGTAGACAGTGTCGCTTGAAATACCTCCTTGTCTTGGAGAAGATTTTGTTATTGCTGCTGCTCAGACTGGTGAGACAGAGGGGATGTGAAAAGATGAGAGGTCACTGAAAGGGAGGATCTGCCCTCTAGGGATCCATCAAAATGGCGTTTTCTGTGGCCCAGGAATGGACAACCCTGTCCCGGCAGCGGGAACTTCACTCAGAGACTCTTCTTGGAGGAACTCCTTCACTTCTTCTGCTACATTGGAGACAGTCCCTTCCCACAGTGACAGAGGCAGGAAAGACAAACTTCTCCTGGCTCTGTGGCAAGTGTGTCTTTTGGGAAACTCTGTAGGCCCGACTGACACTTTTTAGCCCCCTGCATCTAGCCCATTGCACCATGAGGCCAGATCACCATGGCTAGTGAGGAGTGCTTGGTCAACTCTTGGCTAAAAGTCTTCTCTGGGTGCCAGTCCTTACAGAAACATTGATGCATAAAATGCAGGGCCTATATGGTCATGGCTAAAGGACTGGAGTGTCTGGTGGGGGGATGTGTGACCCATAGTTGTATGAAATTCATTATAACAGGACCCAATAAGATGGTGAAGAAAAGTGATCAAAACTCAGCAGACCCCCAGTGCTAGAGGTCAGTGGAGTAGAGGAGGAAATCAGGTGTCACTGGGGTAGAAAGGCAGGCCTGAGCTTCAAGCTGGAATTTTATGATGGAAGCCCTGGCCTTGCTGTGAGAATCTAACATTTTGCTGAAAAGAAGCAGAACTTAGGCAGTGATGTGGGAATACCAAGGAAACCTCCCTCCCTCCCTTGCCGCTCACGTCCTGCTGGGATGCCTGGTTCCTACCAGGGAGAGAGCAGTCATGGCTTCGGGGTCGCGGCCCTCTGCTCTCCAGAAGTCACTCTCATGAGGCCTGACTCTCGCATTGATCCCTTCCAGGGCCAGCACCCCCAGTGTTAGTGACCATGCTTCGGGCACTTGAACTTTGGGAGCACACACGCACACCCTGTGCCCTGCCACTTCTTGGGAGGAAAGAAAGGGGTGCAGGAAGTGCGCATGCGCGTGCCCAGGCGCCTGCCGTTGGCGCACACCTCCCTGCTGGTGATCGGCGTGTCCTCTTCCTGCTGCGAGGAGCCTGTGAGGCAGCCGCACTGCCGATGGCTGTGGCAACAGCAGGACCGACATTGTTGAGAAACACGGGAAATGTGTGAATTGTCCATTTCACACTGCTCTTTTAATGCTGACACCCTCCCTGGCGATAATGAAACAGGAGGAGGACAGGAATAATGTGTTTTCAGTTCCTGCGATGTTCGGGGGCAGCTGGCTGCTGTGCAGTCTCGTGAAAACTGTAGTCACCAAGTGACAGCCACCTGGCCAGGGTGCCCGACGCTGCTCTGTCCTCAGGGAGGTTTGTCCCATCTCCGACAGTGCCGTGGCCTAATTAGAACCGGCCTGTCCCTGCATCTGCATCGGGGAAGGGAAGCTGAAACAATGCCTCTTCTTGTCCAGCAAACTTTTATTAATGATAGGGGTGACGCTGAGTGGGAAGAGAATTCTAGGACATGCAGGGGTGGTAAGTTAATGCTTCTCTGCCTCCCACACTGGAACAGAAAGAACTGAATCGATTGATTATATTAGTTTTGTAGGTCTGCCTCTGTCTCTGTGTCTCTGTGTCTCAGAGCATCACTTTTGCTGCTTTCAAGGTCACTGTATGACCTCAAGCCAGTAACTCCATCACTGATCCTCACTTTTTCCCACTTCCTGGAGTTACGATGAGAATCAAGTAAGACCAGTATCCTCAGTATAAGTGTGTCACATTGCCAGGCATGGGGGCACATGCTGGCACTCCTGGCACTCTGAGAGGCTGAGGCAGGAGGATTGCAAGTTTCAGTCTAGCCTAGGAAATTTAGCAACTAATTTTGATCTTGCGTCAAGACAAAAGTAAAGAAAGAATGAAGTTTGGGAAACGTAGCTCAGCATGAAGACCCTGGTTCAATCCCCCCTACTGAGAAAAAAAGTAGTCTACGTGCATTAGGAGTTGTGATCCTTGCACTGGAGAGGGGTTGAGGACATGGACTTTGGGGCCAGACTTCCTAGTTTGAACTTTGACTGTGCCGCTTACCTGCCATGTGACCATGACTTCTTTCTGACTCAGCTACCCTGTTTGTGAAATGGGACAACAAAGAATGCTACATTGGGGGGTATGCTGAGTAAATAAATTTTTGAAAAGCTCTTGGAATAATTCTTGGCCCTGGCAAGGGGTGTGGAGGAGTCTGCAAAATGAGTGAATGAGATCAGGTACATACCACAAAACATCTCATGGAGAAAATCGATGGTGAGCCAGACAGTCGAAAGTAGTTGTTGCTAAAATCGCCATGCTTGGATCACTTCAGCGTTAGCCAGCTTTGCCAGGCAACAGACAGCTTCAGTTCTCAGCTTACAGAAATGGGCATTTGCCCCCTGTTTGGGGTGGGCTGCAGCTGTGGGGTGCAGGTGCTCTTTTCCACACATCTTATCACTCTGGTCCCCCCAAGCATGCCTTTGCTCTGACAGAGAGGAAGAGCAAGGGGCCGGAGGAGAACCCTGAAAACCTCTGTCTGGATGCAGCATGGCTAAGCCCAGGGAAACCACCTGGTAGTGACCTGAACACACAATTTCCTCTCTGGAAAGTGCCACAGAGGCCATGGTGGTGAGCACACAGCACCATTTTATATGAGACAAGTAGAGTGCATTTGGCCTGGAGAGCCGAGGTCCCAGGGGAAGACCCATCCACAAGGTCTTTGGTGGAAGATTGATGAGATTTATCCTGTACAAAGCGCAGAGCAGTCTGACTCACCATAAAGTCTCATAAATATTGGCAACTGCTCGTGGCCAAGGTTCTCCTTTGGGTGGACACACAACCAAGTCCCTGGAAGTACTGGGATAGGTGGGCCAGCGGGTAGAAAGTCAGATGCCGGATCAGACAGGGCTTTGAACCCTCATGTACTCCTGGAGCCTCTGAAATTTATTTCCTCCTGAATGGAAGTAAATGATAGATACGTTTGAAAAGTAGTTAATTTCAAGTCATTTGGACTCTGTGTGTGGTTTAAATGTTGGCACTGCACAGGACGTCGAGTAAGATGTCATGGTCACTTGTGCTATTTAATATTTCCATCACCTGGGCATACCTGGGACCAACACTTCCTTACATGTGTAGGAACTGGTGTGGGATTTACTTTAACCAGTTAACTATGAATACAGCTAATGTGTGTTTCCTCTGAGGGCAACCGTTTATTTACTTCTTTATTTTCAGTACTGGGGGTTGAGCTCAAGGCCTTCACACTAAGCTACATTCCTGAGCCCCTTCTCACTTTTTAGATGTAAGACAAGCCTTCGTTAAGTCACTAAGTTGCCCTGACTGGAATTGGACTTGTGATCCTTCTGCCTTAACTTCCTGTAGTGTTGGCATTATAGGCACTATGAGGCTTGGATTCTCTGAGACAGAGTTTCACACATTCCAACATGAATATGTCCCCCTGCTGCCACAGTGCTGGGAGCTGTGCTGGGACCAAGCCTCCCTCCCCTGGCTCCTCAGTGACTCTGTGAACAGATCCCTCTCTAGAGCTATGCTGTGGTGACACGTGACTAAGCAAAGCAGCACTCTTGTTGAGCAATGAGAGTTTTAGGGTTGTTTGTTGATTGCAACATATTCTATTCTTACCAGCCTACTTCTGCTACACATGTAATGTGGTTTCAATAGTCGAGTTAAAAAGGGAGAAACAGGTGAAATTAATAGTACACTTACCTCAGTATACTCCAGATATCATTTCAACGTATTATCTACATTAGCATTACTAAGGAGCTATTTTACACTCTCGTTTCCCATGCAAAGTCTGGGGATGAACTTTGTTGTGATGTTTTTACCTCCAGACATTTCTACCAGTTGGCCACGTTCTTGGGCTCAGTAGTCCCATCACACAGCTCCTGTCTTGGGGCAGTGACAACTAACCTGACTGTCAGGCCTGGTTACAAAGAGGTGGGCTTTTCCCTGGGTTTTATTTTGCTGAGTGAAGAGGGATGGTGAGTATTTATAGGCCAAACAAAAGCGCTGTTTTGTTGGCTTTTGGGTAACGGAGAATACCTGAAGAGTGATGAAACCAGAGTTTACTTTTTCAGTTTGAAAACGACGACTGTACTATTACTACTACTACTACTGCTAGGCAGAAATGGACTTGGGTTTCTTTGTGCACAGACTTCTGTGTGTAGTAAATATTTTATTATTAAATCTTTGATACCATCTGCCTGTGTACCTTAAGACATGACAAAATGCTCATGAACCTACCATCAGTTGAAGAATAATATTTCATAGGATTTTATGTTGTTGTTTTTGTTTCTGCAACTGTGTCATGTGGTTGTACACACACACACACACACACACACACGCCCCTATACACCTACACAGCTATCTCCTTCTGGCTGGCTCGTTTCTTTTGTCCCTCAAATCCAGTGTACATATTTCCACTGTTATTAATTTCTTATGTCTGCTTTCATAATCTCTAGTGTGTGTGTTTTTATACAGATGGGAATATTTTTGGTTCCCTTAAAACTTGTTATGTTTTTCAAAAACAAATTGAAGTGCACAGCAGAAGTGAGAAGAGGGTACCAAGATTTCCCAGACACTCCTACCCAGACGCACGCACAAAGCGTCCCTTTACCATCATCCCCCAACAGAGTGGGCATCGTTACAGCCACCCCACCACTGCCAGAGCTTCCCCCTTTTCTGTCATCTATATTCCGGTCCATGCAGGTGTAGCAAATCCTGGGGATTTATACAAATGTATAACTAGGCGGCCCATCATTTAAGCAGTTGTTTTGGCATCAGAGAGCAGTCTTGCCCTGAAATCACCTTTCCCCGATCCTTCCCTTTGAACCTGATCATCACAGAACTTTTCTCTTTTTCACTCTGTAATTTTGGAAATCAAGTCCAAGGCTTCTTATAGATTAGACAAGTTCTGTACCACCGTGCTACATCTCTAGCCTGTTTTATTTTGGAACAGAGTCTTGCTAAGTTGTCCAGGCTGTCTTGAACTAGCATCTTCCCACTTCAGCTTCCCAAGCAGCTGAGATTATAGGAGTGAATCAACCTATCTGGCTTTATGTTTACTATCTTCGTGTTTTTGCTTTTTGTAGAATGCTGCTGTCGGGAACATATAGTATGGTTTCTTTCATTTAAGAATGTGTATTTAGGTTTCCTCCGTGTCTTTTCATGACAAATGTGAATTTATATTCTAATTTCCGTCTTTTAACAGAAAATAGTTTGCTGTGTGAGCCAAGATTTTGATTTTTTTTTCTAAATTTAAAATGAGTATTTCTTGGAGTTCCTCCCTTGGGGCCTGAAGGTACTTGACTCTTGTCATTATTATTTTTCATTTTGTTGGAATTCTTTGACTCGACAGACTGTAATTTAGTTAATTAGTCTTGGATAAGTGAGCAGGAAACCCCAACGTTTTACAAGTCCCGCTGCCGCGTCCACGTCACTCACTGAGTGGAAGTATGGCAGAACGCTACATCCTCGCAGTGGTGCTGCCAAGTGAGGGGACTTCAAGGTTCTCTTACAATTTGTTCACCTGTGGACTGAGCTAACTAAATTATAGTTCCCTGAAGCTAGTAGATTATTGTCCATTTTTCTATGTGTCTAGATAAGTTCTGCTTTAGGAATGTTGCCGCTATGTAATCAGATATATAAATATTCATAATTATGATATCTTAATTGTGAATTGTCCCTCTGTTATGATAAAGGGCTTTTCTTTGTATCATTTCATGTTTTTTGGCCTCAATTCAAGCTTATCAAGTATTAAAATCATAAACTCCACTTTCATTTTGTTTAGATTTGTTAGATATACCTGTCTGGTCTCTAGTTTTAAAAATTGCTTATTTTGTATAATGAATTTAATATACATCTTAGTGTTTGGATTTTATTTGTGATATGTTCTGAAATTCTTTTACTTTTGCTGAGGTTCATTGACATACTGGTGTGTGTTTGAATTTAGTTTTTCATATTATTTTATGTGTACTCTTTTTATAGATTTTTAAAAAAAATTTCACCCTGTGATCCCTCCCTTTTGTGTATAGTTCTAATGTTTAGGGTGGTTGATATTTTTGTTCTAGTTCTTGGCTTCATAAAATTGATTATAATTTTATAAACCTCTTTGTTCTTATTTTTTTCTGTAGTACCTGATGGTTTCCTAATATAAGCTGTTATAAACTTGATATGTTTTCTATTCTTCTTTCCTTCCCTTTCTTTCATTTTCAAATTAGTCAATATCACTGTCTTTCTTGCAATTTGTAATTGAACAGTTAATATGCTTTATTACTTTAGTACACCATTTCTTGATTTTTCAGCTTTAAATATCTTCAGACTCTCCTCTATTGTAGATGAAACCAACAGTAAAATTATTGCAGCCCATTTTCTTTCTTATCTGTCTACTCTCCATTCTTAAAAATGTCAGTTGGTGCTTCAAGAACTTTCCCATCACTGGGAGAAAAATACCTGACACTCACAACTGAATGGAAGGGAGATTTGTTTTGGCTCACAGGTTTTAGAGGATTCAGTTCATGGCTGGTTGGCTTCAAGGCAGAAATAGCATGGTGGAAAGGCCTAGTAGAGGAGAACTGTTCAATCCATGGCAGCCTGGCAGCAGAGGAGAAGAGAGGAGCTAGAGGCAAGACTGTACCCTTCTTGGTGACACCTACCGTGACCGCCTCCTACCAGGCTCCACCTCCCAGGAAGGCAATTGGCTGTGAACTCACCAGTGGACAGCCTGCCAATGGGGATAGTACTTCCGTGACACAGTTGCTTTTTACACACACGGGACTTTTGGGGTTTGTTTTAGATCTAAACCGTGAGAGTTGGTTAGCTGTTTTCTCCTGCATGGTCAGAACGTGGAACACTCACATTCTCTTCCCTTATTCCCATTTGTGAGTATATTTCAGTCTTTAGATAGAATGCATTTTAATAGATGCGTTTAGGACTCACGGCCAGTTCCTGCTCTGTCAGACCCTGGGCCTTTCTCACAAGGTTTCTAGAAGTTTCCTCAAGAAAGGTTGAGAGACAAGGACCTTTGAGTTTTTACAGGCTGATAAGTTTCTATCCATTGTCATTACACAGCATCCTCACTTACCTGTGGTTTTTCTTTCTGCAGTTTCAGCAACCCTTGGTCAATTGTGGTCCGAAAATAATAAATGGAAAAATTCTAGAAATAAACAATTCATAAGTTCTAAATACATTTTATAACAGTATATTATTATTACACATATACTGTTATTTCTGTTTTTATCTTTTATTATGCTTACTTTGTAAACCAAACTTTAGCATTGATAAATACAGGAGAAAGCAGAATATACAGGATTTGGTACTATCTGTGGTTTCAGGCATCTTCTGGGTATTCTGGAATGTGTCCCCTGTGGATCGGAAGGAGCTACTGCATTTGAAAGATAATTTGGCAAAGCAGAAAATTCTTGGCTCCAACTTTGACTCCTTGGGGATTTGTAGGCATTTCTTGAGTGTTTTTAAATATGTAATGTTGTTTTCCAGAAAATTGTAGCCAGGCTGATCTTTTTCTCTGGTAAGAGAAACATTAAATGGCAACTCAAAGGATCTTTACAAAGTCCAGCAGCTTTCCTAGGGGATGTCTTGTATTGACTACTCTGGGTCAGCTTCTCTAATTGTGTTATACTTTTTTCAAGTCACAATCCAAGATGTCACATCCAATTCAAGATGTCACATCCAAGAATACTTGGGACAGTGTCATTCTTAGTGATAACAAGGCTTCTAGTACCTACCACTTCTGGGGTTTTTCTCAGGGACTTGGCGAGTTGCATTGACAAAGCAATCACAGATGTGCGTAATTTATACCTACAGGTTGTCTAAGCAGATGTGTTTTCGATTGGTTTCTGATCCACAGCTGAAGAATGAGTCAAGTTCTGGGCATTCTACTGTGATGTCAAAGAGCCTTTAGGAAGCAGGCATGGTAGTGCATACTTCAGTTATGTGGCAGTGCACACTTGGAATGCTGGGACTCCTGGAGGTCAAGGCAGGAGAATTATAAATTCGAGCTTATACCGGGCAACTTAAGATCCTATCTTAAAATAAAATACAATAATAATTATTTTTAAAATGCCTAGAATGTAGTGGCTCAATGGGAAGGCCCTCAGTTTAATGACAGTACTGCAAACAACAACAACAACAACAACACAATCAGCCCTGGCTTATTACAGTACAGAGGGTGCTTTCATATGTAGTGGGGAGAAGCATAAATTCGCTGCAGATTTTGGGAGGGAATCTGGTCATCTGTTCTAGAAACTGGTAAAAAGAAATACTCTTTAACCCAGTACATATATTTTTAGGAATTCAGATTAAGGATATTATCAGAGGGCCAGGGAGTTAGCTCAGTCGTTCCGGCGCCTGTCTTGCAAGAGCAAGGACCCGGGTTCGATCCCTGGTAACCACATACAATACTGGGCATGGAGACTCATGCCCAGCAGCAACCAGTACCACATACCACAATGCTGGGCGTGGTAGCTCACGCCTGTAATCCCAGGACTTGGGAGGCAGAGTCAGGAGGATTGCTGTGATGTGAGTTTGTGGCTCAGCTCAGGGCCAGCCTGAACCACTAAGCGAGATCCTTTCTCAAAAAGATTAGACAAAGAAAATGGTCAATGCTAAAAAAAGATCACAAAAAATTGAAAACTGTTTAAATGTTCAATGGTACTAGTTTCACTGTGGTACACCCATATGCTAGAAAATATTCATTAGAATCATGGTTCTGTTAACATTTTAGCAATGTGAGGAAATGCTTATGACACTATTTTGGAGTTGGATATAAAATCCACACATCATGTGATCTAAGTTCTGTGAAAAATGCGAAGAACAGGGGCTGAGGATTTACCGCAGTGGCTCTGGTGTCTGCCTGGCAAGCTCAAGGTCCCAAGTTCGGTTCCTGATACTGGTACCGCATACCACAATGCTGAGCATGGTGGCTCACACCTGTAAGCCCAGCATTCGGGAGAAGGATTGCTGAGTTTGAGGCTCGCCCGGGCTATATAATGAGTTCAGGGCCACTCTGAACTACAAAGTGAAACCCTGTCTCCAAAAGAAAAAGAAGCAAGAAACAACCACTACAAAGAAATGTATCAAGCATTGGTAATGATTGATTCTGCTTATGAGACTATGGAATTTTAGTTCTCTACAGATTTTGCTGTATTTTGAAGTCATTCTATAATAGGTACATCTAATTTCTTTTTATATTGTCTTCACTTTTTAAAACATAATTCATTTTTATGGGCTAAAATGCGAAAGGTATTTCACAAAAGTGTTAAAAACAATATTATTTTTGAAAAAAATATTCAAAAGTCTAAGGATAGAAGGTGAAAAGTCTATTCCCTGCTGATTCATTCATTCATTCTTCAGTCACTCACTCTCTGACCTCATTCAATTGCCCATTGAAACTATCAGTATTTCTGGCTTCATGGATATACTTGTGGAAGTGTTTTGCATGTAGCCAAGCAAACCCCTCATGCATCTCTCCCTTTTCTTTTCTTACACATATAGTAGTTTACTTAAACACACTTCATTCTATTCAATTTTCCCATCTTAACAGCATATTCTAGTGATGATGAATATCAGCACATAAAGGGCTTCCTGAAGATTAGAAATTGTTCCATTTCTTAGTGGCATCGTCATTTATTTAAATCAATGCTTATGCCATCTTCACACTTTTTAAATAAACACCACTGTGATGAATAATCTTGAGCATGTGTCATTTTAAACATGATAACTTTTATAATCAAGTACAGCGGAGTACAGCCATCAACAGGACATCAGGGAGTGGTTTGTCAGAGAGGCAAGTTCCTGATGGCCAGTTGCTTTCACTGGGGCTGGCATGGGCGGGGGAGAGGGCAAGGGGAGGAGGCCTCTTCAAGACTGAGGTATGGAAAATATATCCTGGGAATCGTACTAGTTAAGCTTATGTCTTAAATAGCACTTCTTCCATCTCTAACTTACATCCACAGACCATCTCATTTGAATATCCTTACTGATGGTGTATTGCTATTTTCCTATTGCTAGTTTTACGGGACAGATAGTTCATTAAGACATTTCTGCAAACATGGCTTTGTTTGACTTGATAGTTAGCCTGTGGAATGAGGGAAGTCATCAAGTAGTCTCATTTCATGGCTGAGAATAATTAGCAAATAGTTGGTTCCCCATTTGGCTACCATCTCTGTGCAGGCCAGACACGCCTTCCCCCAAGTTCCAGCCTTGGGTCTATTTCTTCTCTCATTCCAACGGTGGTGTACATTACAACTTTGGCCTTCTCCACTCCTTTTTTTCTGACAGCCATTTATAGTAAGACAACTCATTTACTTACTGAAGGCAATATTTCACCACTAACTTCTCTTGGAGATTTTCACTAGGGTGTCACATTGCTTAAGACTAGACCTCCT